>OX940978.1:52285210-52546603 GCA_954871275.1 Leptopterna dolabrata | reverse complement strand
AATTTGTAGTTCCCATCTAGGGTCTAGTTGGCCCGCGAAGCTCGGGGTTACTGTCAGTCATCTCTAAGGGATGAAAAATAGGGGTTGAAATTTTCAGAACGTCTTAGCTCGAAAACTTTCAATAGGTTTTTTTCTTTATTATTTTACATTGAGCTTGGACTAAAGAATTTTTTGAGACGAGCATTTTACGTCCAGCCGTTTTTTTGCACAGAAACACTTCTTCAACACGACTGTGAATGAAACTGTATAAATCCGGACCGGATATCATTGCTAGGGAACACCTGATTATGTACCTAATGCTCCTAGCGTTGATTTGGTAGAGAAGGATGCTAATCATAAATTCCGCACGTAGAACATTGAAATATTAATTTTTATTGGTTATTGGATGTATAACACACAATGGTATAACGGGAGAGTGAGTCGCGCCCAAGGTGCTGTGGCGGACTGAACCGGAGGGCGATTTCCCGAGGGGAGCGGGACCTACGAGACCAAGGCCGGACATCGAGGGAGGATCGAGGCTGGTGACTCTTGCTAGAGGACCCAGCCGAAGCCCAATCTCCACAAGAAATGCATAGAGGCGAGCGGTTTTCGCTCGCTAATTATCAATTCCCTAAAGACCTGTTGAAGATGCTACTTTGAAAATGTTACTGTGATGTTATTATAGGTCACTGTTTGTGGCTAAGGCAAAAAAAGTAATTTTTTTTTAGGTCCAAGAGTTGGAAAATACGAAAAAAAGACCTTAGCGTTATTAGCATTAAAATGAGGATCAGGCGTTTTCTTCCCCTGATGCTCTACCAAATAGAGATTACTGAGGTCGGCGATGAGCTTGATGACAATAGTCTGAATAACGCGTTGGTGGACAGCTATCTCCCCTCTTTTTATATCGACATCGAGGTTAATAAGACTGATATTGATGCATTGGATACTTACGTTCCAGTACTCACATAATATATTGGAGGGTATTATGGGGCGTTCATTACTGAAATGATCAAAACAATGTACGGATTGCCGCAATCATTTTACTACAGGGGATGTTGTTCATGAGCCACTGAACTCAAAAATCTTGCTAATAAATTCTCCTCGTGAAAATGTGGTAGATGCGGTTGCTACATTATCATGAATAAATTTATAAGTAATGTTTCGTTTGAGGAGGAATTCTTAAGTATGGTAGAAAAACAAAAATTGACCCTCAAAGAAATTGCAATGAACTGCCTCAGCTTTGACGAATTCGTCGACCAAGATCAATTCGACTTGGGACACAGCAACCTCATAGCCACGAAACATAATTATAGTCTCTGTAACTGCCAACATATCATTAAATAATAATTATTCTAAAAAGAAAAATGAAGTGCTGCCACAAAAGACATCAAATTCAAGAAAACTGAACACCCTTACTGCTTAGGTTCCCCCATTCCCACCCTCCATTAATCGAATATTCGATTCGTTGAATATATTGTAATTAGTTAGTAGGTATTAATATTATTCTTGTAAATATTTTTCTTCCTGTAAATAATCGTGTAAATAGTCTTAGTCTTTAAAATTTGTCTTCTACTGAATTAAAAAGTTTTAGAATCGTACCTATTGTTGAATGCATTCACCTTGTACCGCACACAGTGTTTTTTTTTAACTTTCTGAAACCATTTTTTTGGCATTTTAATAGGTTGGGAGACAGAAAAGATATCCCAGATTCAGATACCGAAGGTCCGATTGAGGAAAATTTATTAGGAAGCTCTTAATTAGCTATTTATTCGGCGAGGATCACGCCGCTCAATGCATTTTCAATGGGGAAGGGGCTGAGAGCTGGGTCCTCTAGAATGAGTCATCACCACCGATGTCCGGCCTTGGTCTCGTAGGTCCAGGAGGGGAGTCCGGGCAAACTGCGTCGAGCTGACCAAAGTCGAACTGGCTCGTAACAATTATAATCACGGTTGGCTGTATGAAGTCGAGTTGGTCGTTATGCGATATTATTTCACTTGAAGAATGAGAGCTCTTTTTTATCTTGTGGACAGGTACTTTTGTAATTTGAACAAACGTTATGCTTCATGAATAACAACAGATAATTCATTATTGAATGATTGAATCTGTCGCGTTTTCATGAAGCTGTAATTCCAGTACACGAGTTAGGTCTTTCCTTGGGAGGAGCACAAGGGTAGGTATTGACCACAGAAAACATCTGATCTACGCAGAAGGGGCATCTGTACATATAATAATAAATCATTGTATAATAATTTGCAGGGTTTTTTCGATAGGTTCGCTCCTTGTTCATTCGAATGTTCCGAATGAATCACCATTAGCTGAAATTATTATGACGGAAGGTGGGTTTGTGTTGGATTGATTTTGACGCTCGTTCACAAGGTATTCGTCCAATGTACCGGCAGGAATTTAAAAAAGTTCTTAAAAGGTGTTGGTGTTGGCGAGTAAATTTATTTGGCAGAATGAAACCATATAAGATTTTCAGGATTATATTTTGTTCTAAATCCATTGGGTTGACCATTGATCTGCAGCTCCTCCCAAGATGTCTTGTTGGTTGGGCCAGCTGTTCTGCAGGCTTGGGAATCCTCCTTGTTGGCTTCCCCAAGGTCCTTGCTGGAACTGTTGGCTTCCCCAAGGTCCTTGCTGGAACTGTTGGCTTCCCCAAGGTCCTTGCTGGGATTGTTGGCTTCCAGGTCCGCGAGATGGTCTACCCTGCTGCCAACTTCCCTGGCTCGAGGATCCAATTTGCTGACTCCCCCAACCGCCTTGCTGGCCTTGGATTCCAGAAGGCCCACGTCCCGGGCGGCCTTGACCGCTCTGATCATCTTGCTGAGGCCCACGTGGTGGTCTCCCTTGCTGTCCTGGAGGTCCTCCTGGGCCTCTTTGTCCAGGTGGTGGCCCCGGAGGCGGGGGGCCGTGAGGTGGAGGTCCACGTGGCGGTGGTCCAGGAGGTCCTCTTGGTGGACCCTGTTGAACACCCCAAATCTGACTTTCTTGGTTCAAACTATCGCCCTGTTGGCTGGACCAAACATCTTGCATATTAGACCAAATGTCTTGCAGGTCATTCCAATTTGGCTGATCTTGCTGATTTTGGAGACCCCCAGGCCACTGCTCTGTACAACATTTAAGAATACATTAGTTAATTGTACAACATTCAGGATTACATTCGTCAATTATTCCACATGAAACAACAAACATCTCCAGCACAAACATCATAATGCAGCCTTCAGCACAATTTAATGATATTGGAACAAATGGGGGTGGGGGGGGGGGGTACCGTACAATTGTTTTCTGCATTAGAATTATGATGTCATCCAGCTGTAGGATATCATGAGTGAATGTTCGAAATGATGGCATCATCTGCCTTCACTGCTTCCAACTTGGAATTTATAAACTTTTTTCACGGTTTTTGAACCATAAAATCTGCCGCTTTATGGAAAATAAAATGCACACAATATTGATTCCTTCATCACTTGAGTACTGATGATTTTGCAAAATTGAGATTGTCCGATACCGACAGTTCTCCCTGAAATAAGAATCCACCACTGGAGCCTTACTACTCTGGACCTTACAAAGCTTCAACCAAAGTAGGTACACCAAGAAAGGATTTCCCCTGACATAGATACGAAATATCTAACAAAATGTTACGTAGGTAGGTTCATATTGGGCTCTTCAGTGGCCCTGTAAGAGAGGATACCCGAAATTCAGGCCTCAAATATACGCCGTGTTGTGATTCCCTCTCAGAAACCACTCCTGTAATATTACGAGAGATTTTACCAAATAAACACGGAGAACGTTGAGCTGGTCAACGACAGGGGTTTTCCCCGACCGCCTCAAACGGTCGTAACGGCCGATTTTGGACTGGGGACGGGTGGAAAAGTTCCTATAAAAACTCGCCCTTCTGGCCCATCTCGGCATTGGACGATCCGACCCTCGACTTGCGACTTCTCTCTCGACCCTTTCTCTCTCGAACCTCTCTCTCGTCATCTCTCCCTTCTTTCCTCGTACCTGCTGTGGTGAAAACCACAGGTCCTCCGTCCTGATATCTGCTGTGGTGAAAACCGCGGGATACCTTCCTCTCAACTAGTACCTGCTGTGGTGAAAACCGCGGGGTACTAGCTTCTTATCCCAGGTATCTGCTGTAGTGAAAACCGCCGGTCACCTTCCTCTCCACTAGTACCTGCTGTGGTGAAAACCGCGGGGTACTAGCTACCACATCCCAGGCGCCTGCTTTGGTGAAAACCGCGGGGAGCCTCACCCTGTAGCGCCTGCTGTGGTGAAAACCGCGGGGAGCTAACCTTCCCTTCATCTAACTCCTGCTGTGGTGTTACGTTGCGGGGACTTCGGGGTGGAGCAGAGATAGTTTCGGTCGAGGCATTCACCCCACTGCGGCCTGAAGCCCCCAAAAACCACCCCCGCTAAACCCTTCTCTCCCTGCCGTACTCCTAATCCTTCCCTGAATCGAGGGAAACAAATGCAAACTTCTAACTAACACTTTTGAGAATTGAAATACTAGGAAAAATGAAATTACCTATCTTTACGTGATTATTCTAAAGGGGGCGTTCCACCAACTGTTTCCCTCCCATGAAAGAGAGAGGAAACAGTAAACAAAAATTTAGTTTTTAGTTTATACAAAAATCGAGGTAGAGCTACTCTTCATACTCCATCCCCACAACCCAAGAAGCTAGTGACTTCCATACCATCGTCGGTCTCGCAGCTCTGTCAAACTCATCTTGTCCCAAATTCTATTAGTGTACCTACTTTGAATTTTTGCAATTAAAAGACCTATCGGGTGATTATTGGATTAATTGCGAAGGGTCCTCCACTTCTGGAACGAACCTACTCTGAAAATCGGACCTAGCCTAACTTGTAAAAGTGATAGTGTAGTGTCAGAAAAATCACTGCTAGAAGTCTAGATCACCCCCAGAAGAACACAACCATCAATCATGGACTTACCTTGTTTCCTAGAACTCCACTATAAGACCTGAGCTCAATTTAGCAAAACTCCAAAACGTTGGAGTATTATAGTTCAGGCTCTAGAATCTCCCTGACCCAACTTGCTTGTCTTTTGTGAATGGAAACATACCTTACATCACAAAGGGGGAAAGTTGGAACTAGGGCGGCAATTCCCAAAAGATCCTTCTTATCCCAAGGCAGTATCATAGGCCACGGTGAATTCGTGAGGAAATAAACCCCGATCCCCAAGGAACGGATCCAGGCTTACTAGCTCCCGAAAACTCCGAGGTCCATCCCAAAAGACAAGGAAGTTTACGAAAATTCGGCTTTTCAACCTATTTGAACGAAAAGAGAAAGGTTTTTCTGAAGATTTGAAAAGTTACTTGAGCTCAGGATCCTATGAGAAGAGCGGGCAAGCCGACAATGAGCAGCCTATAGCCACATAGTAGGAGGTGACAACATTTAAAGTTACTTCAAGGAAAACGTAAAAATAAAGCCTAATTTCTCCCGAGGGGATAGACGAAAAATACTGTGGTTAAGAATTTAGGTTGTAAGCCAAGAGAGAAACTAACGAAGTCTAGAGGGAGATTTTGAACGTTGGGAAAAGTGTGTACTACCTACGAAATGGGACAAGATGCTACCAAAACTGAATCACGAGGAAAGGAAATGGGTTTTGAGATAAATAGGAACAAAATCCACATTCAAGCCCTCATAATTTATTAAACTAAAAAGAATGGAAAGTGAAATCGGAAAACACAAATAGGAAGTGAGTACAATGATAATGAATTCTTAGATTCTATAAATTCTTAATAAACTAGAAATGTACTAAAACCTGAAGGGCTATGAAAACAATATGAAAGGCCTAACTTCTACCCACAAATGAATCTATAGCATGATCTTGTTAGAACCTAAATTAATAATTTGGTCGATACTTTTACAAATTTTTTTTTTCAATGAATAATCTTTTCCGTAAAGTAACTTAGAAAGGAAAATTCTCCCCAAAATCCTAGAAAATACTCTCACGGAAACCCCGAAGAAAAGAGCTTTGAGTTGGAACCACCTTCACAAGATTTGAATTAATTTTAGTGTTATACATTTATTTCTATGCATGGAGATAGAGTTAAGTTAGAAAAAAAACCCATTGAGGGCAAAGCTAATTTAAAAGGGGAAAAAAACTTAACCCTATCCCCATATATTCTTATAATACTTCTCACTTGATCAAACCACAAAGAATAATTTTTATAACGGCCAATTGCCCACGAGATTTTCGAAACTATTATGGTAAATTTGAAAAAGATATAGGTTTCTTTAAAGTGCCTAGATTCTGTAACACCTTTACGTTTTAGCATTTTCATTTAGGACTTTAACTTTGGTTAGGAAACTCTAATAATTTGGACTAGGAGGAAAGAACCAAGATCTTACCTTAATGCAGCAGGAGGAGAGTAGCCCAGGGAATCTTCAGCAGCCAAATTTCCAGATTCCGACTTCTCCCTTTCCCAAGTCAACTCCGACCTCCCACTCCCCGTTTAATAAGAAAATCTTATACTCTGAGGAGAGGGGCGACCGAGCGAATTCCAGGAAAAGGGGGCCCCGGTAAAACGGTGGATTGATGACTGAGGCCATACTGAGAGAGATTATTTCCGAATATTGGAGAGTTTATATAGTTACAAATTGAAGGAGGGACATGACGAAATTCGCCCGTATTTCATCAAAGATTCTAATTTATTACATTGACAGTTGTTTTGGGAATTTCGTCACGTCACAGTGGTGAAAACCGTTTGGAGTTAGCCAATAGACTCCATAAAAGCACATCCACCCGCCTCCAACCTCTCCCTCTTCTCACCACACACACTCTCTCTCTCTCTCTTTACCTCTCTGCCCATCCACTACCTTCTCCGCTACGTTGTGAGTGAACCTATCCAAAAATAACTCATTGGTGACCCCAACTTTACAAACAAATGTCCTGAGCCAAGACCCGCTCACGACACCCTGACAGCAGAACCCTGATCCATAGGTTTTCGTTTGTATATTATGTTAGTTATATTGTAAGGTATGGATACAACTTGAGTATACGAACGAGCTACTACAGCAACTGCCAAAGTGAAGAGAAAGATCAAGGCTGACTTCATCTCGGGTTCTGTCGAATGCGGTGTAATGTTCTTCTTTATAAATACGCGTATCAATGCGGTTACACTCGTTTAAATATTATTCGCTTTTGTTCGCAACAAAGAACTCTTGAGTTCCTCCATCTTTTTGTGACAGTGTTGAATGATTGTTCAACGTAAACTCAAATATGATTATTTATCAGGTTCACATCGCCGCTGCCGCAAATGATTAAATTTATTTGCTTTTTGTCGAGACACGTAATAGAATTGTCAAAGCTGATAATAAATAGCCGATATTTTTCAGCCACTTCTTACAAAAACCATTTTAAGCCCGCCAAATTTCGGTTGTCACCTTAATTACTATAACTTAAGCAATAGGGCATCGACCAAAGTCCGACAGTTTTAGTGTAGTCGACGCATAGGCATTAATTGCCACAAAATCCGATAGGCACACTTAGGACCCAAAAATCATTTGAGGGGAATAAAGTCAAACGAACTGCGAAAACTAGAAACCTACCATGAAACAGTTTTTCTGAAATCAGTATTTTTCTTTTATTAGTAGGCACCAATTTTTAGACTTTATTCTAAGAAATTCGATTCGGTTCACCGAAAATTGATCAAGCTTCCACATTTATAACAAACTATGAACGTGCTCTGAACACTGTCTGTCGGTGTATAACGATTCTAAAGCTATAATAATCGTAAAGCTAGAAAGCCTGTAGGGAAACACATGATGCAACTTTGGCGGGCTGCTGAATCTCAACTTACTCAGGGGACCAATTTCCATGCTTTGCGATTTGGCAGGAGGGGGAAAAGTGAAACATTAAGCTTACAACAGCTGATAAGGTCCCCATCTCATCAGCAAATAAGAGACCTTTTTGAGATTTGAGATCCAGTGCAACCTGAGCGATCATTGGTCCCATATATCCCTGCTCTATATTACCACTCATCAAGACTACTACAGCTGTTTATTTTCCCCAGTCATAACAACAAATCCAAAGTAAATGTTCATTTAGACAAAACTTCAATATACGACAAAATATTTATTCTGTGGCAAAAACATTGTACGGTTCGAATACAATAAATGCTAACATTTAAAAAACTAGAGTTATTTGTTTTCACTGTATAACTCAAATCAATCATTTTTCTTGGTTTATTATTTTCTGTGATGAATGTTGGGAAACACAAACACCTGGGAGTGGAGAGCCTCATAGATTTAGGTAGTCAAAAACGTCTCACTTTCCTTAGTTACCATGAACCAAAATTATAGTTTGGTTGGTGCAAACTGCAGGGCCTTATTGTAAACGAACGGCTGGGCGGGTCTCAAAAAATCCGGGTCATCTCAAAAAATTCTGAAGTTGGGAATCAATTTAAAACGTCATAAAAGTCACGCTTACACACAGTTGTCAAGGTACGGCGTTTCAATATTTAAACCCTCATTTTTATTACCCTGTTGAGATGACGACGGAAATGCAGAGCGGTCTGCGAAACTAATGACACCAAATGGGACCCATGATAAACCAAATTTCATTAATTTTGGTTCAAATGAATAAAACTATTTTTCTACGCAAAAAAAAAAAAATCTATGTATCTACCGTGAAACACAAATCATCAAATTTTAGCAGTCAATTAGGATCGTTATTGAAAATAATAAATAAAAATCAAGCAAATTTAATCATTAAAGCCGAATTCTAGGGTAAATTTAATGAATGAATCAACAATTTTACTTAATTTCTCTCATAGTAAGAATAACTAATTAACTTGTTCCTCAGTACCTTTGGAAAGAGTTATGAAATCGACTCCTATATATCTGATTCCTATGTATTCTTATACAATATATAGGAGATATTCAGCAAGTTTAGCCTTCGCAGGAGCTCGTATATCCTTTTCGTTAACCACAACTTATACATATTGCGACAGAAAATGAATTTCGTGTTTGAACAAACTATTCATCTTGTTACCCTATTTCAAAAACGCTGCCAATTATTACACAATGGTTTAGTATTTCCTGTACACTGCCCCTTGTGCGTTGATCACTGTTTTCTGTGATCAGTACCTACTGGAACCAGTGGGGCAATCTCATTTCATAAATATGAGGTGGAATCAAGAATTATATCATTAATACCTATAATTAATTATTTTTCCAGGTCCAGTTCTCTCATGAAACTTCTATAATTATAATATTTACAGCGTATGAAGCCAATATGAAGCTTGAACCGCAGATGACTGTATTTTGTGGAAAACAGCAATGTGGTGTAGGTACATATCGAATTGCATTTACCCAATACGTGTGAGCCAATAAAACAATTTAAATAAAAAGTGGTTTACTTTGACTATCAAGTCTCAAGCACATGTCACAGTGAGAACCTAGTAGTCGTTCTCCTGGCCATTGGATAATTCTTGGCTACTCCATCTTGGTGGCCCACTTTGCTGTTCTTGTTGGTCCCATCCTCCTAGTTGTGGTCGTTGTTGACTACCTTGTGGTCCTCCTTGTTGTCCGACTTGTAGTACACCTTGTTGGCCTCCTCCTGGTCCGCCTTGTAGTACACCTTGTTGGCCTCCTTGTGGTCCTCCTTGTTGTCCGCCTTGGGGTCCTCCTAATGGTCCTCCTTGGGGTCCTCCCTCTTGTTCGCCTTGTAGTACACCTTGTTGGCCTCCTTGTGGTCCTCCTTGTTGTCCACCTTGTGGTCCTCCCTCTTGTTCGCCTTGTAGTACACCTTGTTGGCCTCCTACTGGTCCGCCTTGTAGTACATCTTGTTGGCCTCCTTGTGGCCCTCCTTGTTGTCCGCCTTGGGGTCCACCTAGTGGACCGCCTTGGAGTCCGTCTTGTGGTACACCTTGTTGGCTTCGTCCTGGTCCGCCTTGTAGTACATCTTGTTGGCCTCTTTGTAGTCCTCCTTGTTGTCCACCTTGTGGTCCTCCCTCTTGTTCGCCTTGTAGTACACCTTGTTGGCCTCCTCCTGGTCCGCTTTGTAGTACATCTTGTTTGCCTCCTTGTTGTCCTCCTTGTTGTCCGCCTTGTAGTACACCTTGTTGGCCTCCTTGTGGTCCTCCTTGTTGTCCGCCTTGGGGCCCTCCTAGTGGACCGCCTTGGAGTCCGTCTTGTGGTACACCTTGTGGTTCTCCTTGTTGCCCAGCTTGTGGTCCTCCTTGTTGTCCACCTTGTGGTACACCTTGTTGGCCTCCTTGTTGCCCGCCTTGGGGTCCCCCTTGTGATCCTCCTTGTTGTCCGCCTTGTGATCCTTCTTGTTGTCCACCTTGGGACCGGCCTTGTGCTTCTCCTTGTTGTCCACCTTGTGATCCTCCTTGTTGTCCGCCTTGTATTCCTCCTTGTGGTCCACCTTGCTGGCCTTGTCCACCTTGTGGTCCGCCACGCCCTCCTTGTGATCCTCCTTGCGGTCTACCTTGACCTCCTTGCTGACGGCCACCTTGCTCTATGGAAAATTGATATTTTTGTTATAGTGAGGAATACAATGTAGAATTACTGGTTTAGTTCAACGTATTAGGTCGAATAGTTACGCATTTTGCATACTCCCGTACCAGATTTTACTTCGAGTTAGAGGAGAGGGGACATCTGCAAATCAATGATTTCTGAAGACATCCCCCATTTTAGTGGGAAATCGAACGTTTATAATGTATATTAATCCTGCTCTCTCTACCAATTGGTAATTTGTGTATTGATCCTTATCCTCCATCCCTAGCAATTCTCGTATGTTAGATCAATGCTCAAGTTGCTAGAGAAAAACGGAGTTGTTGAAAAGTTGCCCATTTCCATTTTCCACTAATGCATACAAAAACGCTAAAAATACATGTTGTACTGCTTTCAGTGATCAAACAGTTGTCAGTAACAGACAATAACTGAAGGAACATTGGAGAGGTGACCTGATAAATAGTCCTAAAAGTGAAATGTGGTCGATTGGGTTTGGTTGTGAAGAAGAATGGTGAAGGGAACAAAGGAACCGTGGGGGGGGGGGGGGGGGGGTCGATTCTGATTGGCCCTGGAAGTGAATGCCAAAAAGTGAAAGGACGTTAGGATGGAAGGGGGGGGGGGGACCAAGGTGTTACAGAAATTAAGGCAATAATAGAGAAAAACTTAAAGGAAGTACATACATCACTCAAAGATTTACCCAACCTATCACCCTTAATAATTTCGAATTTTTAAAGTACAACCAACATGCTCCCTTTTGGGCAGATATTAAGATATTCCCCCCCCCCCCCCTTCCGTCCTTTCAATTTTTGGCATTCACTTCCAGAGCCAATCAGGTTCGACCCCCCCCCCCCTTCTCTTGTTCCTTCACCATTCTTCTTCACAACCAATCCCAATCACATTTAACTTTTGGAAATATTTGTAAGATCACCTCTCCGATGTTCCTTCAGTTATTGTTTGTCACTGACAATGGTGTGATCACCTAAACCGGTATAACAGTGTATTTTTCGCTAATACACGAAAATACACGCTAATACACTAATACACGAAAAAAGTATTAGTGGAAACGGACAACTTTTCCATAACTCCGTTTTTCTTTGAAATGGGTTTCCACGATTTCTTCGCGAGTGATTCAGTTCGTCGCAAGTTGTTGTTGAATTTACCTTGATAATGTCATGTTTTTAAACGTTTTGCGTTGTGTGATATTGTTTATTTTATTTTTTTTGTTGAGGAAATGAAGACCAAATATTAAATTCAACTCACGTGCTACAACAGCAGCAGCTGCCATTACGCAAAGTAAGATCAGAGTACACTTCATCGTGTTGAATATCGACTTCACCAGATATCCACGCTTTTATACCTTAAGTACTGCTGGGGATCTTCAGCTGTTCAGTTGTTCGGATGGTCGCACAAAAACTATGCCAGGCGCGTAAACGATTTGCTGAAAACATTTGCACAACTTGTAAAAACGCTGCAAATTATTACACAACGGTTTATTATTTACCTGTATAGATGCTCCTTCTGCGTAGATCGCTGTTTTCTGTGGCCAGTACTTACCCTCGCTCTTTCCCCCAGGAAAGCCCTAAGTCGCGTACTGCAGCCGGCCAGGCAGCTGCAGTTTCTTGAATATGTGGATGATCTCTGAAAATGTTAGGAAAATCCGATTCGAATTTAGGAAGGAGAGGGGCTTACAGGGATTTGCGAGCAGACGGACAGACACTGATTCAAATTCGTTCGTCACAAAAGTACCTATCAACAAAATCAAAAATGCTTAACCATCATTCCTCAAATAAAGCCATTTCACGGAACAGCCAACTCGATTTCATTAAGCCATGCGTGATTATAATTAGGTGTCCCCTAGCAATGATATCCGGGTTGGTTTTATACCGTTTCATTCACGGCCATGTTGGCGAAGCCTTTTCGCTGCAAACTTACAGGTGGTCTAAAAAAATCCACATTTTCGAGATCTACTTAAAAATGTTTAAAAAAAACACACTAAAAAAAATCAGTCATGCAGCATGACTTAATGAGCGAATTTTCAAAGAAATATTCGAATTAATGGCTATGGTTTTGAATAAAGGAAAACTTCGGTCTAAAATTTGGTTTTCTATGTATATTCTCTTCGTATTTATTTTAATTTGTACGTTTTGTCCATCCTGATTCTACCGTTTGTTTATTACGTAATTGTACTAAGTGCTTATTTATTTGATCGCTGTGGGTAAATTCAAGGAGTTGTACTAATCGTTTGCCTCCCCCTTTTTTGCTTCGAACTCTCGTCTTCAATTAATACTTCTCACATTTTTCAATCTGACCACTCTAAGGGGGTGGGGGTAAGAGTTTAAAGATTATCCTAGTTTTGGGTAATTTTTGCGCACTTTAAATGCTCTAATTTAAGAACGGATTTAGATATCTAAAATCCGATTTCACTATCGTGTTCAGCGTGCAAAAACCTTTAAAATGAGGGGTCACTTGTTGGAAAATAACATTTTGGGGATTTTTGGGTAATTTTTGCGCACTTTAAATGCTCTAATTTGAGAACGGATCAAGATATCTAAAATCCGATTCCACCATCGTGTTCAGCGTGCAAAAACCTTTAAAATGAAGGGTCACTTGTTGGAAAATAACATTTTGGGGATTTTTGGGTAATTTTTGCGCACTTTAAATGCTCTAATTTGAGAACGGATCAAGATATCTAAAATCCGATTCCACCATCGTGTTCAGCGTGCAAAAACCTTTAAAATGAGGGGTCACTTGTTAGAAAATAACATTTTGGGGATTTTTAGGTAATTTTTGCGCACTTTAAATGCTCTAATTTGAGAACGGATCAAGATATCTAAAATCCGATTCCACCATCGTGTTCAGCGTGCAAAAACCTTTAAAATGAGGGGTCACTTGTTGGAAAATAACATTTTGGGGATTTTTGGGTAATTTTTGCGCACTTTAAATGCGCCAAAACCCTCCTTAGAGTAGGCCAATTTCGCCCATCTTCGAACTTAGCCTTTCGATTGCCAAGATAGATTTTTTGTGCAAATTTGAGCTGTTTATCTCAATTCTATCGAGAGTTATCGTCTGGAGTGACACATATATAAATATATATATATATATATATATATATATATACATATAAAAAAGTGTTAAATTTCAGGAATCGTTTTAGAATGGTCTGAAACGGATTTCTATGAAGAAAATTTCCAAAAATTTATATTATTTAAATTTCGAAGCCATTGCAATAGCTTCATTTTCTTTGAAAATTCGCTAAAACATACACTTCGATCTTTTTTGAGAGCTTCGGCGTCCTGGAAATATCAACCCCTGTTTTTCACCCCTTAGAGATGACTGACAGTAACGCCGAGCTTCGTGGACCAACTAGACCCCAAATGGGACCTACAAACTATATTTCATTAATTTTGGTTCATGATAACTGAGAAAGAAAAAATACGTACGTTGAGCAGTGGACGCAGCAATTTTGATATTTCATTTTCGGATTCTACTAAACGAATATCATCCAATTTTGAGAGGGGGTTAAACAAACATTTTTCATGCTCGATTCAGGTGGTTCATGATTGAAAATGGTGATTAGGTATCAGGTGGCGTACCAGCTTGCAAGTTCCGATCCATAAAAAGGGTGACAAGATGAACTGCCATCATTACCGAGGATTTTCCTTGCTCATTGTGGCATATAAGGTTCTTTCGCTGGTTCTGTTAGAGAGAGAGGGTTTACTCTGAGCAGCTGATAAGAAGCCCTTGAAAAATTTGTTGAGCATTGTGGTTAGCGGGAGTTGAGGGAATGTTTTTGGATGGCTAACGCGCGGGGCGTCACCACAGCAGGCATTAGAGAAAGAGGCATCCCACGGTTATCACCACAGCAGATGCTAAAAAGAAGAGGGTTAGCACCCCACGGTTATCACCACAGTGAGTGATAGATGAAGAAGCATCCCGGGGTTACCACCACAGCAGATGCGAAGGGAGGCGAAAGGGCACGGGGGGGGGGGGGGGGGGGAGAGAGAGAGAGAGAGCGAGTGAGAGAGAGGGCGTAGGTATGACAGTGGTCGGTTGAATGAAGAGTTGGGCGAGCCGGGCAGTATATAAAGGTGCTGCCACCTTGTCCCTCGCCTGTCAATGGCCGTAGGGACCGCTGATAGTCGTTGGGAGTTCGATGGAGGGGAACTTTTTTGGGGTTCCCCCAAGGCGTCGCACAGCTCGTCTTTCTACTTGTTTATTAGTTAAATCTAAGTTTACTAGAGAGTGGTATCGCAGCTGTGGGGTACTACGACAAGCATGATATCCGGCTGCATGCGCTGTTTGAGGACTACCAACAAGCCTTTGAAAGTCTCGATCAGAAAGTAATAATGAATATACTTCTGAAGCATGGGGTGCCTGAGAAACTGGTTAAACTGTTCGAGATGACTCTTCGTGATGGTTCTTCTAGAGTCCTCTTGGGAAACAAAGTAGGCAACACTGTTGGTGTCAAGTCGGGTGTCCGACGAGGCGAGTCCCTCTCTGCAACTACTCTTGTTTTGAATATAGAACTTCAACAGGTCCTGCATGGAGTGGAAAAGGGCGCCACTATTGTGAACAAAAGTTGGCAGATCCTTGCTTAGGCTGACGATATTGCCATTTGAGCCCCGCACGCCAAGCGCATTGAAAGAAACATTTGATGGCATTTTTAAGGAAGGCAAGAAGCTCGGACTCATAGTGAACCAAGAGAAGAACAATTACCTTGTCATGATCCTCCCAGAACATCATTCCTTATACAACCTTGTATGTTAAAGATTTTCCAAAGTAATAAACTCGAACGGGTGAGGTGGCCTTCGAGATATGGCTCAGGGAGTCCTGAAACTCTCCCACTACCCTTCAACAGCAACTGAAGGGCTGGGGGAGAGTAGATCGGGGACGATATAAAAACCCGCCATTCTCGCCCGTCACCTCATTCTACGCTCTCCTCAAGTCGATGACTTTTCCATCTCTCCTCTCAGGCCTACTTACCTATAACCTGAAAGAACTCAGTTTGGTGGAACCGGGCTGGTGACAACCGGCCTCGAGTGGCAACCACTGGGCAAAACCCCTAGCGTTTTTAGTGGTGGTAACCTTCCTGGTTTGGCCATAGGTGTTAACCTTTTAGGCGCTAGGTCCAGCAACCTTCTCCATCACTCTCACTCACCATCCCTCACCTCGCCTTCATCTCTTGTTCTTCACCATCAAGTTGGTATCTCTGGGCTGAGACCCTCCACCAGCCCCAGAGAGCATTGTTCTGGGTGTATACGAGTTTCAAAGAGATAGTTTCCGGTTCCTTGGGAGCGCAGTTACTCGGCGAAACTTTGTCCAGGATGAAATAAAAGTCAGGCTGATGGCTGGGGATCATGCCTCTTTTGCCAATATAAAGATGTTCACCTCATCCCTGATTTCCAGAACCACCAAACTCCATTTTTACAAGACACTCATTCTCCCCATAGTTCGTACTGGTTCAGAACCATGGACGATGCGAGCTGAGGATGCAAGAAGGCATTCGAGAGAAAAATTATTAGGCGAATTTACATAGGTGTTTTTGTGAATGGTAGCTGGAGAATCCGAACTAATAGGGGGATAGAGGTAGTTTTGGACAACGAGCAAGTTACGTCCTGCAGATTCCATTGTCTTGGCCATGTGGACAGATTGAAAACACAACGAGAACCCACAGCGATACTCAAAGCAAGGGTGAACTCCAGAAGGAGAAAAGGTCGTCCAAGAAACAGCTGGCTGGATGAGTTATAGCGTACGCAATAAAAGGTCGAAATGTTCTTTCGACAGTGCCGAAGCAAAATACCGAAATCAATATTTTCGAGGTTGATTAAAGTACACATTATACTACTTGACAATTTGTTTAGCCTGATTTCTAATAGAACATCCGACTTTTCCGATAGAATTAGCCTATTGACCAAGAAATTCTCTAGCACTAATAACTTACTGTCCTGAACATGAATGATTAGGACTACGTTTTCCTCAGCAGCAAACTGGCAATAGGCCCAATCAAATCATCCGCTGCTGAACATCTGGTACAACATGTATTGATTATTATTGACTGTAGGAAGTGCACTACGAGCGATTGAATACTGCTATTGTATTATGTTTAGGTGCTGAGAAAGTAGAATTGGAAAATTGCATGAGATACACTGGGCCACGTAGAATTACGATACTGTTGTGTGGGCAACAAAACGCGGACTGCACTAGAAGTGGAATCGGAGATTATACGGGACGAAATACTGGTATCATGCAGTCAAATCATGCAAATGACCGGTTCCTGTAGAACACGGACTTTCGCACAATAGCTCGACGTAGTGACCTTCACCATTTTTATGAATCCGAATGAATGGTTGAGTTTTTATTTGTTCGTTATTCTCTGAATAATACACCTGTGTATTCAGCTCGGAATTTTTTTGTGGTGGAAAACCCCCCAAAAAAATTTTTTTTAAACGTTTCAAGGCGTGTAGATTCCAAAACTGCTATGTCCGTCCGCCGTTCACCGTATCACCGTATGTACCTTAATTTTCGTTCTAAAAAAAAAAAAAAAAAAAATCATTCTGTTGCATAGGCTCCATCTAGGCCCTAGCTGTGTTCCAAAACTTAGGAGCCCGATCGGAATATATCCAAGGGTGTTATGAGTAAAAATGTGTGCAAAATTTAGCTTGTTAGATATCGTTTTCCATGTTTTATAGGGTGGGGAGACCAAATAATGTGAAGTTGATTTTGGCCACTGAGTGAAGGATTGAGGTTATAACGAAGTTTTAACTCTCAAAGTAAAATATTTATGGGTCAGAAACCTGTGAAAATGGCTGTACCTAATCACCAAAAATTTTTATAATAACACAAGAGGTAGTAGAGTATAATTTGACAGGAGTAGCAGCCTAATATTCGAGTTTAAACTCAAATTAACTGCGCGGGTCTCTTCACTGAGGTTTCAATCGTGCCGTATTCATTCGAGAATAATAAACCCATGTGACAAGGACTTTGCAGCGTTTTTGGAGTCTGCGCACCTTGAAACGTAAAAGAAAAAATTTTGAGGGGGCGTTCGGAAAATTGTTTGCTCAGCGAATACATATATGTATTATTCACAGAATAATAAACCAAACGATAAAGAGGCCTTGTCGTTGTTGAATTTGGATTCATATAGTTTAAAACGGAAGAAGTGTTAAATACCCAACCTACTACAGTAGGTTCACGTTGGTTACATACTCCAAATATTCGCTCATTTGGTCATGGTGCTAGACTGGAACGGCTATTTCTTATGGTCATTATTAATTATTATTAACTAATTGTTTTGCAGTTTGTGATTGTATCCTACGCAACCAAAAGCCAAGCAAGCACCTTCCTAGAATGGGCAGACTATGTATAGTTAGTGAGGGAATTCAATAATAGGTGGTACAATTTTTTGCGAATCACTTGCAGCGTTTGGTAAAAATGACAATGGGCAGTTTTCGTGTGTAGTAATTTTTTATTTTTCATCTCAGAATCAGATTTTGCACCCTTGAAAACTCCCCACGGCCAATTTTCATCTCAAAACCCCGTATAGCTTGGGCAATAAACGGAGAGAAAGAAAGCGAAATGACGTCATAAGTGGGTGCAGCTGAGGGTTCCCCCTTGCGGACGCGGGGGTGAGGGGCCGTTACCTATGACGTCATTCCGCTTTCTTTCTACTGGTTTATCGCCCAGTTTTGATGATCTGATACCACTCATACAGCACCTTTTCGGAAAGCACTCGCCGAGATCTTTTACTTAAGAAAATAAAAGAAAACCGGTGAAATTGCCCATTACGGTTTAGATATATGTACGCTGGGCTTTCATACTTTTATATGGCTCATCCGTTACACGGTACTGACCTTCGGTAAACCCTTTACTGACCATTGACCTATAACAGCGGAATTGAGAAGTTGAATGGAGCGAGGGAGTACAACTAGAATGGCTGTGGGATTCATGCTGAATGTGAAATGCTGCGTAGGAGGAAACCAACGCCGGAATTGGGGCTGCACTCGAACTGCCACAACGTTTAGACCAAATATGAAATGCACGAACTGCCACAACCATTAGAGGGGATTAGGGAGGGTCAATTCGCAAGATAAGAAAACCACGAACTGCCACAAGGGTGTCAGACAAGACGGTGGGTGTACAAGAAGTTTAGTTCCCATTCCACCGCTCGCATTGTCAAGCGATCTGGATGCTCGCTGGCGCTCGCATCTCAAAAAAGATAAACAATCCCAGAAACTATCCCGTGAATGAGCAGGTTGTTTGGGACTTCTGAATAGATTAGTGGAATGTAATGTTAGGTATGTAACAAGACTGTTTAATGCCTTCGAAAATACCAGAAAAGTAGACAAGTAGAGCAGGAATATCAGCCAGTATAATTCCCGTTTTTCCCTGACTTGTACCGGCTACCTGACCGAACCCTTGTGGCAGTTCGTGGGTTTCTTATCTTGAGAGTTGACCCTTTCTAATCCCCTCTAATGACTGTGGCAGTTCGTGCGTTTCAGATGGACCCAAAATTTGTGGCAGTTCGTGTGTCCCCGGAATTAGGATTTGATACCTTTTCTGAAGGAGAGTCAGTTAAGCACAAACTGTTTGAACTCAAATGCGACTAAAATGCGATGGTAGTTGAATAATTCGTGTAGGTACCAGTGTGGGCTCGAATTTATTATTGAGTCCTGCTCGATATTTACAGTGTTTTTCTACTGGCCGAATTTCAAGATTTGTACCGGATGAAAATGGGTCAGATCAGTTGTATCGGTGCATGGGCTCTGAAAACGGTGGGGCACCAAACCAGAACACAAAACCAACAGATTTGTCTACAAAATACACCAAGGCAACAACAACACCCTTATCTTTATTTATTGATTGAGTAATATTCAGCAAAGCTTATCTCTTTTAAGCAACACTCTATCGTCGTACGAAAATGTCCACAATTTCTGCTGCAAATTAGCCACCAAATTCATGTGTTATAAAAATAAGTAAGCCAAAATATAACAAAACAATGACCCGTCGGCCGGTACCTACTTGAATGGAGAAGCTATTGACTTGAAGGTAGGTAGTTATCTATGTGTTAGGACGTCGATCAACCCACAAACAGCAAACAGGACAAAACCGCACGTAGGTACCAAAAATACAAATCTGTCATCAGAGCCGGACCGAACGCAAAACGCATAAAAGTGGTCCATCCGCGCATGCTCAGTCGTGTAAAAATGTTGTTCACCACGCCCACTTTAGACCCTGTCCCCCCAAAGCTGATTTCTACTCCAAAATCGTTCGTTTTCACAGTCGATTCGATCCCTTCGATTCAATTTGTCATCTCGATACGAGATGCTTCTTCCTCCTCTGATTTGTTTTGAAATGTTGACTTCACCATCGAAAAGGGCAGGTCTAAAACCCCCATTCGTATGCATTGAGGCATTTTCTTGACCCTTCGGCAGTGACAGACGGTGATGAAATAGACTTGAAACTATTTCATTTGCGATTATAAAACTCATCACACATTTATGTGTTGGGAGAAACACTGAGGACGGTAAACCTGTGCCACAACCTCCAGGAAACCCTGCAAATCAAAGCTGTTAGCTCTGACATCTGAGTTCCTGTATCGTTGTAATTTGATCCAATTGATCTTATTAGAAATATTTCTCGCGAATAGAAATTTTTTGTATCTATAACATTCACTGAGGTTTGAAGGGGAAATTGATGGGCGGTTTGACTGACCCCAAGTGCTGTCGACATTAGCTTTAAGCTGAAAGTAGTGGGTGCGCATGATGTCAAATGATGATTACTGATGATAAAATTTTATTGATTTCATTCGATAGTTTTATGATTCGTTGCTTTCAGATGACTTTTCAGCGGATTCACTGTCAGTTGTTGTGGTGGTCTGAACTGTCGCAGCAGCAACTGAACTGGTGTTAAGAGACATAGAACTGGCGTCAGCAGCAGCTGTGTCCGTGTTAACAGAGATAGAACTGGCTTCAGCAGCTTCTGCGTTGACAGCAGAGATAGAACTGGTCTCAGCAGCAGCTGGGTCGGCGTTAACAGAGATAGAACTGGTCTCAGCAGCAACTGCGCTGGTGTTAAGAGACATAGAACTGGCGCCAGCAGCAGCTGGGTTGGTGTTAACAGAGCTAGAACTGGCCTCAGCAGTAAATGCGCTGGTGTTAAGAGACATAGAACTGGCGTCAGCAGCAGCTGTGTCGGTGTTACCAGAGATAGAACTGGCTTCAGCAGCTTCTGCGTTGACAGCAGAGATAGAACTGGTCTCAGCAGCAGCTGGGTCGGCGTTAACAGAGATAGAACTGGCCTCAGCAGCAACTGCGCTGGTGTTAAGAGACATAGAACTGGCGCCAGCAGCAGCTGGGTCGGTGTTAACAGAGCTAGAACTGGCCTCAGCAGTAACTGCGCTGGTGTTAAGAGACATGGAACTGGCGTCAGCAGCAGCTGAGTCGGTGTTAACAGAGATAGAACTGGCTTCAGCAGCAGCTTCGTTGACAGCAGAGATAGAACTGGTGTCAGCAGCATCTTCGGACTGTTCGGTTTCAGATGCATCGTCGGGCTGTTCGGATTCAGTGGCAGCCTGCACTTCAGACTCAGCCTGCATAGTGATTTGGGCCTGGTGGGATGCGACGGTTTCGTTCAGTTGCTCCTGTTGTTGTTGTCCTAATCGATTCAATATAAGCATGTCACTCAATTTATAGGTTCATCACACCAGCCATCTTTCCGTGGTGGAACTTGAAAACAACAACCAATTATGTACATGCTATGTAAAGTTATGAGCTCGAGTACATCAAAACTTACCACCGCTCTGCTGCCTCCATCGGCTGCTCATTTGCATGCTCATCTTAGAACCTGTCCATTCGAGAAGTTGCTTTTTAGTAGAATTAATGTAGTTAGTAAACGTATAAAATATTATTATCTGCAACATAAATAACTACGTACTAAATTATTCAGATAAAATTATGCTTACCAGCCTGCTCTCGGACGAGTTCTGAAAATGAAAAGATCAGTTAGATTGTACATTAAGACTTATGATGGGAAAACCATCATAAGTACATCATAAGTAGGTGTGTTGTGGGTTTGCAATTTGATGTAGCTGAATGTGTTACCATAACAAACAGTGCTTTGGTCTTAACGGCCCATCTAATTCGGCTCTCCTATCTTTTAACGAGTTTGGGGAAAAACAATCTGTTACCAATTCTGAGTTGTTCGTTTTTTTGAAGCAAAAAATCGCGGAAACACGGTTAAAACGGCTAACCGTGAAAGAAATTGGTATTATAGGGTGATAGATATTCTCTAAAATGCCAGCAAAATAGCTAACAAAATGACTAGTTTGTATGTAGCCGGTTTTTGAAAACAAAAAGTTGATACAACCACTGAGCTATGCCGTCCTGCTCTTTAGGGCAAACTGTATACAACATTTTATGGCAACATCACAGAATGCTCCAGATGGTCTCAAAAATTCAGAAAAATCATATATTTAAAAAGGGGAGAAAGCCAACTCTCAAAACACAATTTTCCGAGATAGGGATACTCTGGACCCCTGTTTTTCACCCCTTAGAGTTGAGTGACATTGACCCCGAGCTTCGAGGACCAACTAGTATAGAGCCCAAACGGGACCCGTATACCAAATTTCGTGAATTTTGGTTCATGGGAACTAAGGAAAAAGCAACGGATGGCGTACGGCGGACGGACGGAAATTTTTTTATTCGATATTCGTATTGTACATCCCTTGAAAAGTTAGCAACCAATTTTTAAGGGGGAGGGGGGGTAAATTTTTTTCATGGTCGATTCCAAAGGTTTATTATTGAAAATAATAAACCAAAATTCAAATCCCCTGAATACTTACGAGCGTGGGCGATGGCGGCTAGACCGCACAATACAATCACGGAAGTCTTCATATTTTTCACTGTACTTATCCTCAGCTTCTCTGGCTTTATATACTAACGTGCAACCCTTGAAAACAATAACTAGAACTAGAACAATAAGCAAGAACTAGGTTGAATCAACACTGAACCGAGCGATACAAAAAATAGGTACCTACGTATTCGTCTAACTATTGAATATATTCACGGTGCCGGTGGTGACGGTGAGCATTATAAATATTTTCAATTGTCTATCCTCACTGCCTTTTTTCAAATCTATGTGATCGGCAAATAACATCCGATGCAGTTCATTGAGATACGCCTGGGATTTTTTGTGAATCAGAACCAAAAATAGCTATTTGTTCTTGATCATTCGATCGTTGTGGATGTGGCTCCTCATGCCAGATCGCCTCCTCGCTAACAAAGCCTTGCAGTCTTACTTTTATTTCTTACGTAATTTATAATTCATTTATTTATTTTGATGAAAATAATCATAATACAAAGGGGTCAGTTCATTACGTATCTAGAGCATTATTTAGGAACTTGAGGAATTTTGGAATGCAAGCTTTTGAACTTTGAACAAATTTTGGTTTATTATGTTCAATAATGAACCTTTGGAATCGAGCATGAAAAACATAATAAAATAATATCCCCCTCAAAATTTGATGGGCTCCGTTGCAAGGTACGCAGAATCCAAAAATGGAATTGAAAAACTTCTGTCCGTGCGCTGAACGCCGTGCGTTGCACTTTCCTTAGTATGTATGAACCAAAATTAATGAAGAGGTGGTGGAGGAATGATGATGACCCTTTCTGCTGATAGTGTTTATTATGTCAGACCGGTCTCGGTTTTTTAAACCATCTTGAGTTCCGTGCGTGGAATTCGGAAGATTTCCTTTGTACTGTCTCAAAGGATAACTTCAGAGTCGCATGAAACTGAAGATGGTTTAAAAAACCGAAACCGGTCTTCCGTAATAAACATTTATCAGCAGAAGGTGTCATGATCTTTTCTTCTTCACCTTAAGTAGGTGCATCATAAAAACATGAAAATATTATCATACACAAAGAAGGTGTACAAAAATGAGCCAAAACTCGAGCGGAAATTTCGATTTTGTGGGCAAACGAAAACTAGTTTATTCTTCCCAAACATATGAAAACAAAGTCCACGGGGTAGAAGGTTGTTTCTATTAGGTCGACACGCAGAATAATGAATATAATGCAGTTGTTGTGGTTCACCTACCCCTTGAAGTTTGTTACGCTGACCCGCAACACTGTTCTGTATTGTGTGTGTTGATGACCACCGAGTTGCGGACCTATTAATCGTGAAGGCTCTTCGATATGGAACTTGACTATGAATTCTTCTCCATACGTCGACGTGTAGGTCCATTGAATTATTAATTGAAGGAGCATGCTTGATGACTATACCGACTATTAATTATAATAAACTGCCGAACGGGTAGTCGCCATCAATCATGTCAAATACAAATCAAAATGCCTACGTACCTTCCGTTCAAAGATGTTATAGATCCCATTTTAACTGGGTCTCATCAAAGATATAATAGATGAGGTAGAACAAGTTTTCCATGGCCTTGAAATTCTGTCGTTCATTTTTGTCGATTATAATGTCAACATGACTGACGTGTTTTCCAGGACGCCTTTCTAGTTTGAATTAAGAAAGAATCATGTGCTGCTCAGTTACAGTAATAATTATTATGAAACAGCTCATTTAATTCACGAATGGTTTTGTGAAATTCACTTTTGATTTATTATTTTCAATAACACCTACTTAATATACCTTTGAAATCGAGCTTGAAAAAAAGTAATAAAAAATAAAATAAATAAATTAAAAAATAACCCCCGTCAAAATGCATGGTTTACGTTTCAAGGTATGTAGAATCCGAAAACGGAATATAAAAATTTCTGCCCCTACTTTGTACTTGGGCACTTTTCTTACTTAGTTACCATAAACAAAAAATAATGAAATTTTGCTGCAGGTCCCATTTGGGGCCTAACTGGTCCTCGGAGTAAGCCTTACAGTAAGTTCGCAGTAACGCCCTGAAATTATTTTTTTATATTGGGATTTCTTATTTGAGGAAAGATGGTTATTTTGGATTGTGCTGACAAGTTTGTTGTTCACGGCCAAACGAATCATCCAAATTAGGAGAAAATTTGGGAATATGTCGAGGAGTCCTTCAGAACCAAAATCAGCGACCATCAGAATTTAAAAAACGCTGCAAATTATTACACGAAGGTATATTACTTACCTGTATAGATGCCCCTTCTGCGTAGATCACTGTTTTCTGTGGTCAATACCCTCGAGCTCCCCCAGGAAAGCCCTAAATCGGGTAATGGAGCCGGCCCGGGAATTAAAGTTTCATACAAATGCGCGGGATTCAATAATTCAATCATTAATTTTATTTGTAGTAATTCATGAAGCATAAGGCAAATAATAAACCGTTGTGTAATAATTTACCTGTATAGATGCCCGTTCGGCGTAGATAGTATAATAAACCGTTGTGTAACAATTTACCCAATAATACTTCAACGTTCGCTCAAGTTGCAAAAGTACCTATCAACAAAATCCGGAAGAGCCATCATTTTTCAGATGGAATAATATCGCACAACAACCAGCTCGACTTCATACAGCCATCCGTGATTATAATCAGGTGCTCCCTAGCGATGATATCTGGACCGGATTTATACCGTTTGATTCACGATCATGTTGACGAAGCTTTTCGGTGCAAATCGTACAATGCTCCAGGTGGTCTAACAAAATTCAGTTCAAGATCAATATAAAAACGTTAAAAAAATCATACCCTTCTACTGAAAGTTTTCGAACTACGACGTTCTGAAAATTGCAACCCCTATTTTTCACACCTTAGAGATGACTGACAGTAATGCCGAGTTCGAGGACCAACTTGACCCCAAACGGGACCTACAAACCAAATTTCGTTAATTTTGGTTCTTGGTACCTATGAAAAGTGCGAAGTACGGCGTACGGCGAACAGAAAGAAATTTTTATATTGCATTTTCGGATTCTACATACCTTGAAACGTAAACCATCAAATTTTGACCAGGGTTTGTTGAAATTGTTTTTTCATGCTCGATTCCAAAGGTTCATTATTGAAAATAATAAACCAAAATGACTTGGATTGGTGTGGGAGGGGGTCGTGGGGCCGAAACGGTGCGTTACAGGAGACGTAGGCGGAGGAAAAATGCAAATTTATGTAACTGTAACTGCCAAACGTATCAGAACTTAGGTTCTCCGGATTTGGTGGGATTTTTGTTGTGTCTGTGCGTGTGCGTACATGGGTAGTTGGTATCCACCGCGTTGGGTAGTTGGTGTCCCCGGCCAGCTCCGGTACTCGATTTAGGGCTTTGTGGGGGAAGCACGAGGGTACGTACCCACTGACCACAAAAAACAGTGATGAAAACAGCGATGAACGCAGAAGGTTTTTTTTTTATACAGGAAAATAATAAACCGTTGTGTAATACTTTGCAGCTTCGTTCGAATTTCGATGGTCGCAGATTTCAAGTTGTACTGCCCTCAACAAAATGTCATCTACTGTTGTCAGATTGTTCGTGTATGCGAACAAAGTGGCAGAAAAGTATAGATAACTTGGTTCGCTCACTCATTCAAGTGGGTGTATAGATCAGTGGACTTATAGTCTCGCGGTTTTACTTTAATTTACACACAACGGACAGCTGTGTCCACTTGCTTCGCTCGCCAATACAAGTGGGTGTTGTAGGTATAGCTCACTGGACTTTCTCATCCAAGTAGTTCAGAAATATGACTTGTAGTCTCGCAGGTTTGTAGTCTCACGACACGCAAGATCTCGTGGTTACTACGGGTGGGGCTGTACTTTTGAGTTCAACCCTTTAAACGCGGCAGCTGTTTTCCCTTGCCATTCCAGGAGCGGCAAATATTTAAAATAATCCAGAAAGTTGAAGTATTATATTCCTGTTGCTTTCCGTGAGAGCAAAAGGATTCGACACATTTCCGCGGAAAGTTCTCGGACGTCCAAGATCTTAAGTGGATTCCCAGGTAAATATGGATGTCATGGCCGCCATCCTCAGGTGGCTGTAAACGTTTTCTTTTGACGCCATTATATTCCTAGGTGAAGTCGCCAACATTCGTAGTTGACGTTGACAACAGTTCATCGTCCATCAAAAGCCCCTCTACATAATATGGGCTCACGCGAAGATGGCTTCCCAGGGAATTTTTAGTTCGTCTGGATTCCGGTTGAGCCTGTTGCGCATGTGTAGCGTGAGTTAGTTGTCCGTCTAGTGTGTGTGTGCGCGCGTGCGTTTGCGCGCTATTCTTGATCCCCACTCCACTGAGAATGCGAGTAGGGATTCCTCCTGTTAACTTTTGCCTCCCACTGCCCTCACGACGTTTTTCCTTCTCACCGTCGTTGTGCTCCTCTCCTCTCCCCCCCCCCCCCCCCAGCATGATGCAAAAAGTCCATCAAAATCGGTCCAGCCATTTAGAAGTTGAGCGCAGTTGCGCACACGGTTCTATCATAGCACGTAACCACTGGACAGCGACCCTGAGTCCGATGCAAAAAGAATCGAACGAATTGGTTCAAGCGTTTGGCCGTGATTGAGTTTCAACGGACAGAATGGCAGACGGACAGACATACAGAATCGGACTTTCATATAATACTATAGTAAATGGCGGCAATCTGTTGCAATTAGCTCGCTGTATAACCAAAAATAAACCAAAAAATGAAACTCACCCGCCTGGCCTCTTTTAGATGTCCGAAATTGATGGCAAAAACGTCTTGTAAACGAGCGGTCCACGAAAGAGATGCCGGGTTTGAGTAGAAAAGCCCCTTGGTCCATTCATATTCCTCGCGAGTCGTCTTGGAGGCCAGACGACAAAAAAAGTCCGACAGGAAGAAGAAGCTTTCTATTTGTTTGTCAGGACGTTTTTAACTCGAATTTTTTAAAAACACAGTAAAACGCGGGCGAAGAAAGTTACCTACGTGAAAGGCTTCGACAAAATGGTGAGATATTTCTCGCTGAGGAAATGGTCACTCTGATGAATTTCACGCCAATACCTACCCACTCATCTATCTTGATCTTCATTGAGTGGACACACGGTAGGCCAAAATTTTGAAGTTTGCTACGCAAAAACTCTATTAAAAAAATAAAAATAAAATAAAATAAAAAGTCTGATAAGTCGAGTAGGGAGTATAATAGCTTCCTCACTTGAAAGAGATGAACGTATAGAATAGTGGGGTAGGTTCATTTTGATACGGGACCATCTGCGATCCAACCCGCGTGTACCCTCAAAATTCCAGCTCTCTACGACTATTTTTCGCGTAGTTAGAAGCGTTACAAAAAAATGGGCAACATTTCCTGTTCGCGCATGCGCAGACGGAAATTACAGAACGATTTTAATGAAATTTATACGGAGCTATCGAAGTATTATTCCTGGTCGACCCTCCAAGTTTGAACTCATTTCAACGATATTTAAGGTAATTATGGGCGTTTAAAGTATTTCACGTTGGCGCATGCGCAGATGGAACGATTTACATGATTTTGAAACGAGGCCATCTGTAATCTAACCCGCGTGTACCCTCAAAATTTCAGCTCTCTTAGACTATTTTTCGTGTAGTTAGAAGCGTTACAAGGAAATGGTCAACATTTCATGTTCGCGCATGTGCAGACGAAATTTACGGTACGACTCGAATGAAATTCATACGTATTTCACGTTTGCGCATGTGTAGACGAAAGTTACATTAATTTTTCAATGGTTTTGGTATGGAGACCTAACCCGCACCTAGTCTCCAAGTTTCAGCCCATTTCGACCATTATTTCGGGTAGATATGGGCGTCGCAAGGAATTGACCAAGGACAGAAAGACATACAGGCACACAGACAGACAGACGGGGGCACAAAACCAAAAATGTTCCTTGATGTCTGAAACGTAACATGCGAGTGGAAATTTTCATTTTGGATGGCATAAATTTGTTTCGACTCTTGTCGAATACACCCTATCTTTAGAGAAGCTTTGTATTCCCTTTATAACTATTCTCAGTATAACTATCAAAGAAAAACGGAGTTATTGAAAAATAGTCTATTTCCACTAATACACCAATGTATTAGTGGAAATAGACTATTTTTCAATAACTCCGTTTTTCTTTGAAATGGGTTTCCACGATTTCGTCGCGAGTGATTTAGTTCGTATAACTATCAAATTTTATATTGAGCTCATTTTAAGGCGATTAATGCCTTGTCCCATTTAGCAAGTCCGAATAGTTTTTCTATCATAACTATGCAGGCTGACCACCTGGACGTTGCCCATATCACCATATCACTGGACAGCAACCTCTGACAACGTTTTCTCCATTAAGATGGAGGTTGGTCACCTTGAAGTTGTTCAGATGTCCTAACCTGAACCCTAAAAGGCCTATTCACTAAAAGAGATAGTAAAAAGAGATTATCTATTTGGAAAATCTCCTGGGAGATATAGTCAACCTCGGGAGACAGTCTCTTCCAGTGTCTCCCAGGTTCGTCTATTTTACTGAATAGCTATCAACCCGTATCTCGTGATCCTCCCAGACCATCATACTTTGTATACCTACCTTAAGATTGTCCAAGTTAACAAACACAACAGGTGAGGTGGCAGTCCTCCTGACTAGAATGGAGTGGGGTAGGATCTATATAAACTCGCCGGCTACGCCTGTCAC
This sequence comes from Leptopterna dolabrata, assembly GCA_954871275.1. Taxonomy (NCBI): domain Eukaryota; kingdom Metazoa; phylum Arthropoda; class Insecta; order Hemiptera; family Miridae; genus Leptopterna; species Leptopterna dolabrata. The sequence continues at coordinate 52,517,590 of OX940978.1, read as the reverse complement.
CTCATTCTACGCTCTCCTTAAGTCGCCGACTTATCTCTCTCTCTCCTCTCATGCCTCCTTACCTTCTCTCACAAAAGAACCCAGACTGGTGGAACCAGCATTAGTGATAACCAGCATTGGTGGAACCACTGGGCAAACTCCCTCTAGTACCTTCCCTCCCTGGCCGCTATAGGTGTAACCTTTTAGGTGCTAGATCCAGCAAGCTTCCTCCTCCATTCTCACTCACCTCTCCTCTCCTCACCCCGCCTCGCCTCTCACCTAAGCCACCACACCGTACATGGACGTTTTTACTCATGAATCGATCATTTATGTTTATATTTTTAATGAACAATCGGCTTACCTTTAAGAGGTGAAAAAACATATATCAAAACGACCGATATCGTAGCCGATGAACGAGGGATGATACACGATCACCATCAAACAAACGAGAAATGAGAAAGAACTCTCTCTTTTGAGAAAAGACACCTAATTAGGTGTCTCTCTGAAAGAGATCGAAAAGGCCAAGATGACCACCAACTCTCTCTTTTAGATACTGAATAACCCTGTCATGGATACTGTAAAAATCTCTTCTGCCAAAATACAGAGTCGGACCGAAAAGAGATGTCTCTTTGGCTTAGTGAATCGGCCCCCGTAATTTCATAATACTTTTCAACCTCTTTCCTCTAATGCTTCTGCCACCCACTGTCACAAATCTAGAAACACTACTTTCCACTAGCATTAGCACTAGCTTTCATTTTCCACTAGCATTTCATTATTTCCACTAGCATTTCATACAAATGAGCGGAATTCAGTAATTCACTCATTCATCATTCATAATTTTTTGTAGTTATTCATGGAGCATAAGGTAAATAATAAACCGTTATGTAATAATTTACCTGTATAGATTCCCCTTCTGCGTAGGTAGTATAATAAACCGTTGTGTAGTAACTTGCCCAATAATAACCGTTGTATAATAATTCACCTGTATTAGAGGCCCTAAATCAAGTATTGAGACAGGCCGGGCATTAAATTTCATAATTTTTGTTGTTCATGAAACAAAACGTTTATTCAGGTTACAAAAGTACCTACCTACCAACAAAATTAAGAGCCATAATTCGTCAAATAAAATATTATCACAGAACAACCATCTCGACTTCATACTCCTCGATTATAAGCAGGTGCTTCCTACAATGATTATCTCGCGCCAATTCCCAATTGTTGCGGCGTCCCTGGCAATGATATCTGGGCTGAATGTATACAATTTCATTCACCCTGCTGTTGACGAAGCCTGTCGATGCAAACTTCTAACCCTTATTGGGCGAACTGCCGTTCTCAACTGCCGGGTGCATGGTCTAAAAAAACTCCCAAGTTCAAGAACTATTTAAAAGCGTAAAAAAATTCGAGATAACAGCGTTCTGGAGATTTCAACCCCCATTTTTCACCCCTTAGAGATGACTGACAGGAACTTCGAGCTTCGAGGACCAACTAGACCCCAAATAGGACCTACAAACCAAATTTCATTAATTTCGGTTCATGGTAACTAAGAAAAGTGCGAAGTACGGCGGACGTACCTACCTTGAAACGGAAAATATCACATTTTGAGGGGGGTTGAATTTTTTTTTCATGGTCGATTCCAAAGGTTCATTATTGAAACTAATAAACCAAAATTTCTGTCTTTCGGCTGTATGCCGTACGCCGTACTTCGCACTTTTCTTAGTTACCTTGAACCAGAATTAACGAAATTTGGTTTGTAGGTTCCGTTCGGGGTCTAGTTGGTCCTCGAAGCTCGGCGTTACTGTCAGTCATCTCTAAGGGGTTCAAAATAGGGGTTGAAATTTTCAGAATGCCGTAGCTCAAAAACTTTCAATAGAAGGGTGTGGCTTTTTTTACGTTTTTGAATTGATCTTGAACTAAACATTTTTTGAAACCACCTGGAGCATTGTACGTCCAGCCGTTCGTGTGCACCAAAAAGCTTCGTCAACATGATCGTGAATCAAACGGTGTAAATCCGGCCAGATATCATCGCTAGAGAGCACCTGATTATCATCAAGGATGACTGTATGAAGTCGAGTCGGTTGTTCCAAGATATTATTCCATTTGAAAAATGATGGATCTTTAAGATTTTGTTGATAGGTATTTTTGCAATTGAACAAACGTTGATGTATTATTGGATTAATTATTACACAACGGTAAATTACTACACAAAGGTTTATTATCTACGTAGAAGGGGCACCTAAACAGGTAAATTATTACACAACGGTTTATTATTATTTGCCTTATGCTTCATGGATAACTATAAATAATTAATGATTTAATTATTGAATCCCACGCATTTGCATGAAACTTTAATTCCAGGGCCTGCTCCAGTACTCAATTTTGGGCTTTCCTGGGAGTAGCTCGAAGGTATTGACCACAGAAAACAGTGATGTACGCAGAAGGTGCATCTATACAGGTAAATAATAAACCTTTGTGTAATAATTTGCAGCGTTTGTTATTGCATTTCGGATTCTACGTACCTTGAAACGTAAACCATCAACTTTTGATGGTTGGGGGGGGGGGTGTTAAAATGTTTTGTTCGTGCTCGATTCCAGACGGTTTATGAAAATAATAAACCAAAAGTAATCTACATATATCTGCTGCCACTATTTCACCGTTTGTGTCGCCAAAATTTGTCAGAATGTCAGTTGATTTCAGTTCAACAATGTTAACTGTATAAAATCATTTCAATGATTGTTACAAGAGTTCTGTGGATACAGTACTTCAAAAACATACCAAAATAACAATGCAAAAGAAAATCTATTTGCTTCATCCCCCTACAATAGGTTCATGAAAGTCTTAATGTTCCACTCGTGATTGATTTCCTTTCACGCTAGTTATATTGCTCTGGCTGGTTGTTGGGTAGGTGGGTTGTCCCCGGATCGGTATTGCAGGACAAATCAGTCGAGCAGCTTTCACGATTACCACATCTCATTTCGGGCAAAGGCGTAATTTATGATAATATTTCATCTTATCAAACAGTTCGATGTGAATCTTCGATCAGACACCAATAGTTATAGAACGAGCTCCCTGGTTACAGACACTTATCGACTGTTATTTATTCACAGGACTGGAATAATATTAAAGACGTGGAATACGACGACGTGGGGCATTATGACGATTCTTCAAAAATTATTGGTGAGGTCTTCTAAAACAGTTCCAAAACACGAACGTGGTGTTGACCTGGAATCAGCTGTCCGCAGAAGTAATCCACTCAAGCCGATGCTCTGGAACGGTTCCGGAGTGTTCTATAAATCATTCAGAACTTTCAATTTAAAAGGTTACCCATGTTGGCTCTCACGGTAACCACTTTCGCTTCCGGTCGACCCATTCGTCTGGAAAACGTCTTGTGACTTGAGTACTGTCGAGTTTTCATGGAACTGCCCTGACGGTATTATATGCATGGTGCACCTACTCAACTACCAGAAATTCGTGAAACAGCTCGACTGTCTTCAATGGAGTTTTCTATGTGTCTCTCTCCCCTTTTTATTGGTTCCAAAGTCAATTTTTATGAGCTCTGAAAATATTCTGGACATGTCATGCAATGGATAACTTGTCAAGTTGTCAATCCTAGGTCCTGGGAAACCCAGAGAACCTTCAACTCCTCAATCCGCGACACCCTTGAATCGTCGTTTCTCTCCAGCTCTATATTTCACTCGTTTCCATAAAATAAAATAGTGTGGCATTTGTATGCACGTTTTTGGTAACATTCTGCCACATTACTTTTATTAATGACAAAAAAGGGTAATCTGCGCATAACCTCCGGTAAATTTATACTTTCAGCAGCAAGTATATTCAGCCTTCCCTCGTTCTATGTTTACTGAAACTACACATCGAATACTTTAATCGTGAAACAACAACAACACAACAAATGCGCTTCTTCACGAATAATACCCATCATATATAATATATTATGTATGTATATTTTTAGGATGTTATGTACTTACTTAAATTACTTATTATTTTCAACGATGGATCAGCTTGACAATGCTATCCAAATTTGTATGGGTAAACTAAGTAAGGTAGATAAATTTGCTTACACTTCGCCATACTATCTCATAAATCTCGTTGACCCTCTGGTATATCTCCAAGGATCATGTACCGTCGGAGAGTAGTCAATCTTTCCATACTTTGGACTACTTTCTTTATTACTTTTTATTACTCGAATCAACGCTGATCCTGTAAGCGAATTTTCAAAGAAATACTCACGTTATTGCGTCTGGTCCAAAATGGTAAAGACATTTTCCTATAATTTGTCGATACAAATCCGTTTCAGAGCATTCAGAATCCATTCATAGATTTTAACTGAAATTTATAGGCACTTACGTAATATAAATATATCCTTCCTAACAAACCTGTTGTCCTTCTACAATAACATGAGCAGCATGATACAAGAAATTAAAGTTTCGCTTAAATATTTCTAACCGGTAAACAAAATAATGAATTCGAATGTGAGCAATTTTTTAGTCCCAAAAGTTGGTGAAATTAGAGTTCTTTCAATCAAAAATTTCTTTGCATAAAGTCACCGAAAACAGAAAAAAAATTTACAAATAACTGTATCTATTTCAATAACCTAAGATATTTTGGCTTCAACATCAAAAATTAGTATCTTTAACCTACAGTTGGGAAAAATTCTCTAAAATAAATAAAAATAGCGACAGGGTGATTTTATATCGCGAAATGCCATTTGAATAATCAAATAGGACAAAACATTATGTGTATTAAAATCTGGATTTTTATGGTTAAAAGCGGCAGAAAAAGTATACTGTACTAAATGTGAACAAATAACGGAAGAGCAACCTCCCACCAGGATAGGTTCCCAAGGCTGGTAAGGTGTTCTGGTCGCTCTCCAGACATTTCCATACCTTTCCTGATCATCATTCATATTACTGTAGGGTTTAGGAGTTTCGGGGTCCGCTAATGATCACGTTACTTCGAAAATTCGCTCTTTATTACATGCTGCATGATTGGCTTGAACTGCTTTACCTACTCGTTATTGGATCTCAATTTCGTATTGTTAGGTATCTATATAATTATGTGAATGATTACTTCCTCACTCACAGATAATAAATGTATGCAGTGGCCATCATTGAACTGAAGAAGCAACAAAGCAAGGAGGCACATCAATGACAAAAAAAGCTGTTTGTGTAGTTCGACGTTCATCACCATGAGATAAAACTAAAGATTAATGCTACTTTTAATTAATTAAAACCATAATTAATTCATACTTGAATTTTGTGACAATTGTGTCCAGTAAGTTACAGATACACCAAAAGGCTCCTAAAGAAGCTACTCACGTTCTTGGAAATATTAGGAGTTAAGTTTTGTATGATGTATTAATTAGATTTAAACTGTTTTGTTAAATGTTGAAACATTTCGAATAAATTAATTGATGAATAAATAGGAAAAACTATTTCGTAACCTCCATTTTGTATGGGAAACAACAAAAGGTCAGGAAATGACGAAATTATGGAAATTTTTTATTTTTAGAACCACATTTCAGACATGCTTCCTCAGGAAGCAACATTTCCAACAATAAATTGTTTAATTAAATTAATTATAGAAAACTTTGGCACCTCAATTCGGTACTTGCCGTACCGCAGGCTTATAGAAAATAGAAAAATAAATTAACCTTTTGACATCCGTGAGAAATTGACAGAAGTTCATTTTCCGTTTTGGGGGAAAAATAAATATTTTCTTTTTATAAATTACTTAAATTTAGATTTTTTGGCAGAGTCGCTATTTTACAATATTTACAGTAGAAGGTGGTGTTGAGGGGTTCATTGTTTGTAGGCGCTGTAAGCGAGGTTCTGCGCCGCCGAGGCGTCAAGGGAGCGCCTGTCCCAGCCGCCGCCGCCGTGGCCGCCAGAGCTCTGCCATCCGTGCTCTTCCTGTTTGGCGCTCAGCAGCTTCTTCAGGGTGATGATGAGGGAAAGGACGAGGGCGATCTTGGCGATGATGAGGGCTTTTCCCGCTAGAAGGAACAGGGCTCCGAGGGCCAGGGGAATGAGCGTCATGGCCTTCATGGCTCCCATCATCATCATCGTTCCCATCATTTTCTTCATCTTGCCTCGTCCTGAAACAACGAAAAACATAGGTGTATTATTCACAGAATAAAAAAACCAAAACAAACGGGTTTCGTTTAATTTTGAATAATGAACACTGACAAACAACGTTATGAGAAGGGCTCGGAAATTCAGGTTTTTGCCTTTTGGTTTATTATTTTCAATTATGAACCTTTGGAATCGAGCATGAAGAAAATTTGTTCAACCCCCCTCAAAATTTGATGGTCTCCGTTTCAAGGTATGTAGAATCCGAAAATGCAATAAAAAAATTTCCGTCTGTCCGCCGTACGCCGTACTGAGCACTTTTCTTAGTTACCATGAACCGAAATTGATGAAATTCGGTTTATAGAGCCCAGTTGGGGTCTAGTTGGTCCTCGAAGCTCGGCGTTAATGTCAGTCATCATCGGTGAAAAATAGATATTGAAGACTCCAGGGCGCTGTTACCTCGAATTTGTTTACGGTTTTCAATAGTTCTCGAACTTGGGAGTTTTTTAAGACCACCCGGAGCATTGCACGTCCAGCCGTTCGTTCACAGTAAGGCCCAGAAGTTTGCACCGACAAGCTTTTTCGACAGCAGGGTGAATGAAATTGTATACATTTAGCCCAAATATCATCACTAGGGACGCGCTAACAATCGGGAATTGGCCCGAGATAAAATCATTGCTAGGGACCACCTGATTATATTCACGGAGTATGAAGTCGAGTTGGTTGTTCTGTGATATTATTTCATTTGAACAATGATGGCTCTTTTGGAGTTCGTTAATAGGTAGTGAAACTTAAACAAACGTTAAAGTATTATTGATGGGTAAATAATTACACAATAGTAAATTATTACACAACGGTAAATTATTACACAACGGTTCATTATACCGTCTACGTAGAAGGGGCTGGAGTTTGTTGGTCGGTACTTTTACAACTTTTTTCACTACACATCAACCATTTTCCGTTTAAAACTTCATTATTTGCTTTTCTTTTTGCAATTTTAGTTACTGTTTGTCATCGACAGAATTATTTTAGCAACATTTAACTCGTGATTTAGGTAGGTACCTAGTAACGATTACGGGGTTAGGTAGTAACCTAACGGAGGCCTGCGATCTACATAATATGTATAGAATATTACATATTATATAGTCGGGTTATCATACAGAGAGCTGTGATCTGCAACAGAAGGGTATTCTGTACAAAATAATAAACCATTGTGCAGCGTTGTTTTTTCTTGATAGAACAATGTGCAATTTTCGTGGGTTGCAAATTTTCATTTTTTTGACCAAATTCTGTTTAATAACGGAAATCAAACTTACTGACCACATAATGAGGTGTTTATGTCGGAAAGTCTAGGCAGAAAACGAGAGTGAAATTTTAATTTCCGAGTTCCCGCTAGAAATGACGTAGGTATCTGGTAAATTGCCGAGTATTTCAACTCAAATCCCGCTTGGAGCGCCAGTGCATCTGTACGACGTACAGAACCGCAATGGATGGATGGAACCACAAATTTGTAAATAAATTTAAAAAGTCCTCAAAATCAAACCGAGTGGAAGTTGACGAAAGACCACAGCAGAGGTTCCTGTAGGTTGCCTCGAAGGTTTTTATTTCTAATGTTGGGCTGTTGGCGGCGTTGAGAACCTTCGCCTCAAAAGCTTCGCTCCGCCTCCCTTGGGTCAACAGCCAATCAGATGTCGATAGACCTGATACGTAACTTTTCCCCCAGTTTTACTTTTAGTAGCCCTCATTTAAAAAATACCGCTTATTTTTGAAAATGGGCTTCAAACTACCATTTTCCCTAGAGTTCTGAATATTTTTTTCCAAAAAACAAATTTGACGAAAATTCCTCATTATTTTGAAGGCCTTTTCAGCCATTTGGCCCCTACTGATCCATTTTTATTAAAGATTTAAAAAAAACTCAAATGGCGTTAAACCTAAAACGACCTAAAAATACCCTTTTAAGAGATTAAACAGGTAATTTTATAGCAGTTTTAGAACATTCCTCGGATTTACCTATCAGACCCGGCAGATGTGGCGGCCACATCTTGTAATTTTAGCAGTTAGCATGGCTGAGCCTCCCCTTAAAATATTGATAAGTGAGAAGGTTTTTTTAACACAGAATGTGTTTTAGCCATGGACTAACTAGCCAAAAAAGCTAACGAAATTTCGTAACGAAATCTGGGACGACAACATTTCTAATGATTTTCACGTACAACCGATTCGTTGCTACGGAACTTTAAATTCGCCAGTTATCATCGTACAAAAATTGTTTAAATAATTGTTTACACACAGGTGATCATTCTCAATAATTTATATTGTGAACACGATTGCAAGCTTTATATAAGAAGCTGTGTATAAGGCACCACCAGTTACGACGAAACATAGTGGGAGGAAGTTAACCAATCTTCAACCGAAGATTGAATACGGGTTTATGTGAAACGCGTGAGCTAAAACACATTCTGTGTTTCTATAATTTCGTCCGAAGTATGTAAATAGAGGTAACCGGGGGTCCAGGGGGCTTGCCCCCTGGCGAGACGCGGAGCGCCGAGTTTTTTTTTTTAAATCTAATCAGTAAGCCTAAATGAGATGTGTGGAAAAACTGTTTTCTATTTTTGAGTCGGTTCGACGCCTTGTAGAATGAGGAAACATCCAGACTCCTTGGACTCTCGCAACAACAGCAGGTTACAGATACCGAAAACGCTGCGAATTGTCCCACAACTAGGTATTATATTTTATCAGTGATATAATTAACTAAAAATTCTCCCACAACAACATTTATTAATTGTTTGCCTATTTTTTGTACGTTTCCCTCTCCTCCACTCCGCAGTTCTGTCCGCATCACTACTGCCTATGCTATATGTCCCTACGTAAAACATCATAATTATATTTTGAGGGGAGTTGCACATATGGTTTAATTTATAGATTCCAAAGGTCGTTAGTAAACAAAAAATCAACCTGGAACATTTTCACGGCCGAAGAATGATTTGAAAACCTATGTACAGTCAGTACGTAAAAGGATAAATCGCTACTAAAATCCTCAGAAAACGTGAAAACACGATGAGTAGACTCGAATCGCTATATATTACAGATTCAGAATGCCCAAAATACCAAGTACCAAGTACCTCTAGTAGAAGTTGTCACATCTTTTGCAGGAATCCGTCGTCCTAGTCAAGTCGATAACAACATAATATGATATATTATGATATATTATTATTTTAGGAATAGCTTACAGACTTTACTTCCACAATTTTTGGTGTGGTTACTTAATATACATTTGAAGGTACCTACTGTACATACATTTGCCCTATTCTAGATCACAAGGAAAAATCGTTTTATTTATATCATGACTCCCAGTCAAAAAATGCAAGAGACTCAACAGTCAGTTAAAATAATAATTAGGAACATAGATTTGATGTTTCACATTGCAGAGTTCACCGTGCAACGCAGGGATAATCCAGCAAGTTGTAAATAATGCTATGGCTTGAAGTAGGCACCAATAGCGTCATCACATGCCGGGCCAGTCACAGTATCACAATCAGGTTACTCATATACTGGAGATATATCTAGGCATCGATGACCGCTTTCATTTTCTGAGATAATGAAACAAAGTTCCATTATAATGAGCCTCGGCTAAATATACGGCAGGCTCATCAATATTTCCGACTCACTTCGTGTTATCTTAGTGAGTTTCAATGAAAATTAGCAAAGAATTGCGATGTATCTTCATTTTGTTTCATCCCTGTCTGTTTACATGTAAAATGGGGAGGCTGACTTGAAATATAAAAATACATTTATCAGGTTCCAGAGACGTCCACATAAATTAAAAGTGGGTTCGACTAACAGATTGTAGGTCTCCTATCTTGACTGTATGATGACTGAGGAGAGTGTATTACACTACTCGAAACTACCCGGAAAAGTAATTAAACAGGTAACTTTACGAGTGCTGACCAAGCATAGCCCGAATCGAATCGAAAACGATAGTTTGTGTACATAGCTGTATTCGCAAATAGAGGAGGATTTGTGTATAGCAATCGGTTGGATCCAGGATGGGTATAATGGCGCTGGATCCTTTTTGAGTAACGAGACGATGGAAAATTACTCTTTTCTGCCATTACGTTGACTCGTAACGTGCAAATCGTATATGAATGATGGACAATGGACTCCTAGCCATTTGTGTAAGTATCGTCAGCGAGATATGGATAATAACAAGGATATCTCGCTGAGGGCCGTACAGAAGAAAAGGTACCAGCGAGAAGACGACGCCATCAAAAGGATCTTTTCAAAAGAACTAAAGACCGAGGGAAAGGGATGCGATAAGGGAAGCGACAGTGTGAGAAACGTTTTCGGAATCGGCACAAAACGAAATGCAAGCGACAGAGAAAAGTGAGACCAATCCGCCCGCAGGAGAATACGCACGGATGTAAGAAAATGTGGGACGTGTCCTCGGGACCACCCGAGGATCAATGGCGAGATATCCAGCCAGGCACACCTGACTGACGTGTCGTCGGGTTTGTCGGAAACTGGATTTCGGATCCCAGTTAGTTTTCATGGGATGTTCTCGAAGATCGATCTTGACGACATTCCGATGGACTAAGATGACTCTGAGGATAAGCCAGGATGTGGCTAGGGAAAAGTAAATAGGAGCCTATGAAGTACTTAGTACACAAAGAAAAACGGAGTTATTGAAAAAATAATCTATTTACACTAATACAAGAAAAAACGTGAAAAACACTGTTATACCGGTTTCGGCGATCAAACCATCGTCAGTAACAAACAATAACTTACGAATATTTGCTAAGCAAAACCAATGGAATCGAAATAAAGCCTGCATTAGTACGCTCGTTTTGATGCATTTCCCGTGCAGATGCGACTCTAGGACTCCGAAAATCGGTAGAAAACACCCCCCCAGAACAGGGGGGGGGGGGTGTACCATTAACTCATTTTGGCCAAAAAATCACATACGACTTTTTCGCTAAGAACGGCAGTATACAATCTTCACTATTTAGATGTAGGAAAGGACCCCGCACTTTTTCAATGTAGAAGTGGTTTCACTAGATCGAGCCAGAATTTGGCACGGGGCTTCCTTTCAGTCTCCTGAACAAAAGTCTCAATGGGCACAAAAAAATCTACCGTCAGTATTTTGAGCTATGGCCAGATTAAGCGCTTCAAGTTCGACTTTTTAAACACCTTCAATTGCTTATATCTCTCTAGGGATGCATTTTAGAGAAAAAAGTGCACGAGTGAAATCGTCTTAAAATCGTCCAAACAACTCGATGCCATACTTGTTTTAAGTCAAAAAATGTTTCTTAACGTTTCATATATCTTCTTATACATAAGCACACGGGGACTTATTGGCCAAAAATGAAGAAACATTTTTTGACTTAGAACAAGTATGGCATCGAGTTGTTTGGACGATTTCACTCGTGCACATTTTTCTCTAAAATGCATCCCTAGAGAGATATAAGCAATTGAAGGTGTTTAAAAAGTCGAACTTGAAGCGCTTAATCTGGCCATAGCTCAAAATACTGACGGTAGATTTTTTTTGTGCCCATTGAGACTTTTGTTCAGGAGACTGAAAGGAAGCCCCGTGCCAAATTCTGGCTCGATCTAGTGAAACCACTTCTACATTGAAAAAGTGCGGCGTCCTTTATTAGTTGGCCGGTGTGAGGAGGTTATTGTTTGTTACTGACGATGGTTTGATCGCCGAAACCGGTATAACAGTGTTTTCCGCGTTTTTTCCTGTACTAGTGGAAATAGACTATTTTTTCAATAACTCCATTTTTCTTTGAAATGGGTTTCCACGAATTCGTCGCGAGTGATTTAGTTCGTACTTGGTGCACAGTACGGTGAAATGAAGAGGAGCGGACCAAATGGGGAAGATTCCTGCACGATCATGATTCGTGCAGAAAAGAGAAGAATTAAGAGCGACGAAAAACATTTTATTTATGTCATTTGCCAAAACACATTTCGTATAAGTTACGATTTTTGTTACTTCTTATTCAAGCTCGTTCAAGTTACCTACATAAATTAATGGTAAAATTATGTAAATTGTGAAACCGTTAACCTAAACCAGTTATTTAGCTAGACCGTTGTCAAAAATTGTAAACCTATTGAAGGTAGGAGAATTAGGACGGTCATAGTGATAAATCTAACTCTTCTTTTACGATAATCATCCTTCACAATAAAATACGTTGAGCCTCTCCATTCCTACCATCTTCATCCTTCGTGAAACCTGGACGCCGAAAGTTACGACGACGGTTGTACCGCTAATTTGTAATTTGGAGAACGGTTGGTATTATAATGGGCTCTGCCTGTTCGTCTGGGACCCGTTGCCCTGTTTTAATAAGTAACAGGAACTTTCTTAGGGTGTACCAAGACCTCCTTCCGCTCTACCCCAATCAGAGGGGAAAAAAAACTTTCTACAGGCCGAGAACAGGTGTCACGATTTTATCGTTAGTATTTCAACTCGTACATTGAGATATTCAGCTGGGTTTGAGAGCTTGTAATCATTTAAAAGGTTCGTTCGGTCGTCTCGTTTGTATAGGTCAATCGTGGGTTCTTTAGGGACTTTCGAGATTTATGATTCGATGTCCTAATGAGGCGGTAATCTGTGGAAGTAGGTAATTCGGTAAGTATATTTATCACGTCATTAATGGCCCTTAGGGCACGTAATAGAGAAGCTCCACTCTTATGGTCAGGTAGTTCTTCATCGACATTCATTGAAATACGTGCGCACCTTTTAACTGAGATTGAATGACGTGAACAATTCACACTGAAGTTATCAGTACGAATCAATCACAATAAAGTGGATGGAATACCCCACTGTGCACTTCCTGGGGCAATGCTCGTTGCAGAATTGACCAAAGGGCTGACGGACCTGTCTTCTCAGTTGGAAATCATAGTTTACATCCGCGCGGAAGGTTAAGTGTTCAAGACATAGTACATTTGTTTGCATTTGGTTGCGTCCGAATTCGGCTCCTTTCGGGAATTCCGAGACTGATTAAGTCATTAGGAATTAGGACATCATCAGTAAAACTAATCGATGTGTCATACGCAGTAGCGGTGCGTGGGCTCTGAAAATGGTGGGCCGCCAAACCGGAACGCAAATTAACAGCTTTTTCTACAAAATACCTGTAAATGTTTTCGAACAGTGGAGTCTTCTTATGAGAAATGGGTGGATTTTAATCAACCGCAGCTCTTAGCAAGTCAGAATGTAAGCACTGTGTTCACAATAAATAGTTCTGACCAGTACCCGGGATTACCAGAAGCTAAAAGTTCTATAGCTTCATACTGACTAATACTCAGCAAAGGCCTATCTCTTCCTAAACTTTTAATCATCACTCTATCTATCCTCGTAGGAAAACGTCCAAAATTTCGACTGTAAGTTAGCCACTGAATTCATGTGGTACAAAAATACAGAAGCAAATAAACTAAACAACAGCTAAAAACAACGAACTAGACTAAAATACAACTAAGTAATGACCCGCCGGCCAGTACTTATCTGTGTATGTTGACGTCGATCAATCCACAAGACCACAGACAGGACACAACGCACTTAATTATCGCAAATCCAAATCTGTCCCGGGAACTCGAATGGGAACATACAGAATTCGAAATGTAAGCAGAAAATTGAAAACTCAACATAGGAACAGAATGGCAAAAGTGATAAGAATTTTTAGAGGAGGACACATCGAAGGACAAGCATCTCGTATCGAGATGACAAGATGAATTGAAACAATCCAATCGATTGTGAACACAAACGATTTTTGGATGGAAATGCGGACCCCGAACCCAAAAGGGGCGTGGCTAACCAAATTTTTACTCGACTGAGCTTGCGCGGACGGGCCACTTTTCTCGGTTACCATGGCGACACCAGGTCCCAGGACCTGTCAGTTTCAGAAGCGTAGGTTTCGATTTCGATAGCAAGACATCGATTAGTGTAGCTATATTCCGATAAAATGCTCGAATATCCACAGCCAGAGAACTCTGTCGAGTCGCTGTTGAACTTCGTAAAAATGCGAGGTACAGTATACGGGGGGAAATTCGAATGCCAACTGAACAAATGGTTGGCATTTTTTTGGAGTTTTTTGTGTTTCTGGGTGCCCGGGCAGTGGCCCAAGTGGCCTTATGGACGCAACGCCCCTGGTCATACGCCTTGTATGAATACTCATGCCCAAAGCTGTAATCTCCAGTACCTACGTGATCACTGCAGAATCTCGAATATGCCATGTAAGCTTACAATAATATATCATTACTCATTATACGATAATATATTGTAGTAATAGGGTAAGCCGGTGGAAGGGACTGGACAGTTATCGTGGGCGAAGAAGATTCACTCAAATACATTGGCGTCATACGATGCGAAATGGGTGGAATATAAATAAACGACTTTTGTTGTTATGGATCGTGGTAGGTATAGGGAGTTTTCATGAATATTTACCTTGGAGATTATATAATATGATGGGTAATATGATGGGTGTATGATGGGTTATATATGATGGGTATAACATAAGGTATCAGTATCAGATCAAATTTGAAAGAATCAACGCAATGTTTGCTCAATCAAGCAAGGTTACAATAAGGGCCAGTTGCATTGCATCCACAACCTAATAGAAATACCTATAAGCCTTTTCTTGTCCATTCCGGATGCAATGGATGTTGCTGAAATTTTGGATCGCCAGAGGCTTCACGTATCAGCTTTCTTCTGCTACGTAGGCCATAGAGATACATGAGAAACAAAGGGTAGTTGCTGAGGATACAGGACAGCTGTGATCACGATCCTGGAAGGCAATATTATCCTCTCATCGTGATTTTTCCCATAGAAAGAAGTTTTCTCCCACTTTCGCGGTCACGACGTCTTCCGCCGTTGCCAAGGTCACGAACTCTCGGGTGTGTTGATTAACCTTGCAGCGTGACCCTAAACCAATGAAGGTTTCCAGTGTGCGGATGCTACCTTCAAAGAACTTTCTTTTACCACGATCTACCTATCGTGGAAAAAAAAAATCCTGACTAGGAAGTCTCTGACTAGGCGAACATAATGGTTAGGGAGGTAGTTACTGTACATATCCAGTGGGAGTTCAAAGATCGAAAGAATGTGAGATCGATTCGTAATAATAGTGGGCCATATTTAATCAATTTCATTCAATACGGCTATCCCGGTAAGTAGATATATTGCCATGGATATGCCTTACCGCTGGGGGCAGCCAAATTTTGCGTGACGCATTTTTAAGAGCAAAAAACTTGACGCTATTTGACATTTTACTAGGGTTTTCGCTTACAACCAACCCGTTGCTATGGGTTAGTAACTTCGTTAGTTTCATCGCTCGAAAAGCGTTCTCCATTCGCTGGAAAGCTCTTGATTTATCTAGTATTTATCTTGTACTTGTTTATTGATTTATTTAATAAAATTCATCGACTTTTAAGCCAAGATTAAATAAGTATAAACTGTAGATCATGGATTTCTGTTGGAAAAAATTGGAGGAAGTAAAGTGACCTGTTTCATTTTTGAACGTGTTTTTTTTTACATGGGGAAAAATAAGACATATCCATATACCGATGTATCTGCATGTAGTGTAGATACTCAACATCTTTGAAACAGCTTTCTCGAAACTGTTTCATACAATAAACGAACTGTTTCGTTTCATTTCTCAAAAAGAACAGAAACGCCCATCCCTAAAATACAGCATACGTTTTTCAAACGTAAGTTGTACATTTTCAAGTATAAATTTTACTACTTGTTAATCGTAGGACAAGTTTATGACTGTAAATGCCCATTAGTTTCACCTATTGCAGCAACGAAACACACACGTCAACATGGTCTAACTTAAGGTTGAATTTTCTCTGGTCTCCAGTTGGATTTTGAGAAGACGAATAAACGTAGGTATACATCTACATTTAGATCAAGTGTTGCCACCAGCGAAAATAGAAACCAATTGTCCGTGGCTCTTGAACATTCTTAAAAAAAAAACCCGTGCACGATTTTCAACTGAAGAGATTACGCATTCCAAATATGATAAAAATGTGACGGGACACAAACCATTAAGCACCTCCCAACCCGGTGAAAGGCGCCAGTTGGTCTGTCCTGCCGTTGACAAGTAACCGGTCGAAAGGGATGGAGGAGAAAATGAATGGAAGAACAAAAACAAATAGAGAACGTTTTTAAAACGCCGCTCGTGACTTCTAAGTGGGAAAACATCTTGACGTAGCCGACTGGCACTAATAGAGTTCAGTAGAGAAAAGAAAAAGATAAACTCTCAAATGAGCTCCTTACGCATCAGGAGTCATGGCAATTCATGAAGGAGTGGTTACTACAATGGTTACCGGCCTAACTACAGGGACAAGCTGTGCAGTACACGACATAATTATCGTCATTATAATTTCATTGCCTATGATCAGGATTACCCTTCCATAGCCCTTCCCAGCCATTTACCCTAAAGCCACCAGGGGGAACAGGTAAGTTAGTCTCCCAACCCCTCATGTTGCCAGTTATGCTGTTTTTCTGTGATATGTCCTATTTTGGATCGTTCATGACCAGGGGTTACAGTGTGTTACAAAATGTTCCACATTTTGTTTGGGTATAAACGGCAGTATTGTTACTCTGCATTTGGGCTGTTTTGCAGTGAACATGGCTAACAGTTTCATAACAGAAAAAACCACAGAAGAAGAGAGGAGTTAGATCGTCAGTTGCACGATGAAGAAGAAGGAAACTGGAAGATTGCTGCACTGAATCAGAAGATGTTTATTTGTGACCGATAGTACTGTACATTTATATAGGTATCTATAAATCTAACTATCTATCTATGGGCTCAAAGTTTTGGAATTGATTTTTTTTTGTAACTTTTTGGTAATTACTAATTCAGATTGTATTCATGTTTATTATACTCGTATGTCAGCGACGACTGATTTTTCTTGGTCATATAATATTATATATATATTTTTTTCAAAATCTAATTCTGAGTTCAAAATGTTTTAATTATTGATTAGGTAGGAACATTAGTTTTATGTAAGTTTTCTACTGGTGTTAGACCTCCAAATTTTATTCAAGTTTCTCATAATTATTATATGAGAATTCTTTTGTCATTTGTTTTCAAGACTGTGTAGGTAATATTATTCACCTATTGATTTTCGAACTGGTTGTAAGAATTTATTGTTTCCACACAAAAAAACGTAATTTTTAAAAAAATGGCACAGTATTGAAAACTACGTATTTATACTTGGGTGATCAGTTTTATTCATTGTGAACCCGAGATATCTGATTTTTAAACAATGAGGTCATTTTCAATACTTACCGGTCGAAAATGACCCAGTGTGCCAAATTTGTCAACAATTTGAAGGGTGTCGGAGGAGGATTAATATTCTCTGTATGTATACATTTGATGAGAATTTCAAGATAGCATTATACTGTGAGTTTGAGCAATTCTCTGTCCGAAGTAAAACTCGAAACGATTAGGTACCTACCTGCCTACAAGGGTTGGTGATTCTCTGTTTTAACGATCATTGCATTTTGATTTCAAGCCTGGATGCCGGGGCTGGCTCTGTGCTATACTTCCGTTACATTTTGATGGCTGGGATATAGCTCTGATCTCTGGAAAGGCTGTGATCAGCGAACTGATCTCCAGTGACATTGTGAAATAGGGACACTAGCTCTTTTTTGGATCAATTAGAAGGAATATTCACAATTCCAAGCGCTAAGGAATAATACCACAACCGTAGAAGTACGTATCTACCTACAACATTGCAGCTGAAGGAGTTTTCTCTCTCTTGCGTGCATGTTATTGATTTTGAAGCTAGAAAATTAGAATTCAATTTTGACATCAGCTACAGGTGCAGATGATAATATTATAACAGAGAGACCCTCTACAAGCGCTCCTCAACACCTTATTATTCGTCTTCGGCTAATCCTACAACATATTATATACCTCGGAACATACTGCGAAGTAACACAGATATTTAAAGAGAGGACTACGTATCAATTACCACGTCGGTTGTATTTGGAACTGATGGTGGATTTCCTTCTTCTTCCATTTCGTATCCCTTGAGCCAGCCCTGTTTTTCATAATTCGATATAATCCTCGTAACACGTTGTTCTCAAACACCTTGCGCATACCGGAGGAACCCGACCCGTAACGAGAAAATCCGGTCCGTTATCTCAGGCACTTTGGAAACGGACGCTTTTACTTTCAAGGGGCGAAAGAAGACCAAACTGGTTTCAAGCTATATCGCACGCTTAACGGTCACGTATTTGGACCAGTTCAAGTCCACACTTGAGCCACATTTCACAGCTTGAAATGTATGACTCAACAGCTTTTTGTAACTGGATAGCAGTCGCTTTCGATGTTCATTTATTTATATTTACCTCTATGAGTTCATCTTATTTTTTCGTGAATCTAAAGTGTTGAACATAGAGAAATGTAGGTATCTCAATACAATGTTTCGAAAATCAGTGTAATTATGTACGTTTGGTATTCCTGACGAAAATGAGTAGAAAACGATGTTACAACAGGTCGTACAAGCCATGAGATCTAGTATACAGGGTGATCTCTGATAAGTCCGGGGGAAAAATTTGGGTGAAAATTCACATCAAACGGTTAAAAATGCCGAAACACGGTGTTGAAGACATTGTAAATTAATGGAGAAATCAATTTTTGAAATTGTTTCGTCTGAAAACCGTTATTTGACACAAACACTTGATTTTCTCCTTTGTTAACTCACGTTTTTCTATTTTTTACCCCATTTTGGAAAACCCTACGTTAAATTTCACGTTATATTCTACCATCAACATTTCCTAGAGCTCGCATAAAATAGTGCTTCAAAGAGCTCAAACTTGCACAAAACAAGTCCGTGAAAACTGAAAAATCAGTAGGTGTACTGAAAACGCCTCTATCACTTTGCAAATCTCCTCAAAACTTGTCGCAAATCTCGGGTTTTCGACGATGTAATCAATCTTATTTCTACAATGACATTTTGGGGAGGAAATGGAGTTTGAATCTCAAAAAACGTGGAATTTTCGCCAACGACAAGGGTTTTTGCATGTAACACGACTCCCTCAAGTGAGCTCTTGGAAATGCTGATGGTCGAATATAACGTGAAATTTAACGCGGTTTTCAAAAATGGGGTCAAAAATAGAAATAAATGAGTAAATACTCGTAATAGAGGAGAAAATCAAGTGTTTGTGTGGTAACGGTTTTCTGACGAGAAAATTTCAAAAGTCGATTTCTCCATTAGTTTACGATGTTTTGAACCCCATGTTTCGACATTCTTCATCGTTTTTCGGACTCATCAGGAATCCAAGTGATAACACAATACATCACTACAGTGTACCGGTCAGCGGATACTAATTTGGATTACAGCGTACGAAACGCTGGCATGTTGTTGACAGTAACTGATGATATCATCTGAAATTCACCACGAATGGGGGATATTCCATGGTTCTGGAATTGCTGGTTATTCCCGCCAAATTTGCTTTTTGCATTGTTTGTTGGTGAGAACAATCAAATTGGTTCGCTAGAATATAATTTGTTTGTATAATTTCCAAGATTATGTGGAAAGCGGCAGACATGCAAGCTACAGCATTGCAGAACAGACCTCGGCTTCCCGGGCAGTATTATCGATGCCACTGCTCACCTCAACGTCGTGGATTATATAAAACAACCTGAATCCATAGAAAGGCGGTAGGCAATGACGTCATCAAAACTTCCAAATTTAAACAAAAATTCGTCCAAATGAGAAATATGTACCATTTCATCTCAATGCCTACATTCAAGTAGGAATATTGAAAAAATTAAAAATTAAAAACATGCCATTCCCCATTGAATGCATATTCGAACTAAATCACTCGCGAAGAAATCTTGGAAACCCATTTCAAAGAAAAACGGAGTTATTGAAAAAAAAAAAATTGTCTGTTTCCAATAATACACGAAAAAACGCGAAAAACACTGTTATATCGGTTTCGGTGATCAAACCATCGTCAGTAACAAACGATAACTGAAGTTATATTGGAGAGGTGACCACCTCCAATGTGCCTTCAGTTATTGTTTATTACTGACGATGGTTTGATCACCGAAACCGGTATAACAGTGTTTTTCGCGTTTTTTCGTGTGTTATTGGTGGAAACAGACTATTTTTTCAATAACTCCGTTTTTCTTTGAATGCATATTCAATTGACTGGTCGTTTAGCTGAATCGGGGACTTCCGATTGAGGTCTTAGTGTTCCACGGATTGAGGTTGTGAACCAGGGAATTTCATCTGGCGGTACATCTGGCACTGTGTACAGTAACCGGCGGCTCGTTTGTGCGTTGACGAGGCAATAACGCGTTTCATAACCCGTGGAGGGTAACGAATTCGGGGCGCGTACGTGCGTTTTGTGTGTCACGGAAGGAATGAAGAATAACCGCGGGTCAGAAGTGGTCTGATTTCTTCCGGAGTCGTTTTATGAGTTGATAACATGTGGGGGGAATCCAATTAGTCGATTGAAACAACAAATATTAACTTAGCTACGTCGAAAAGCCCTTTTCGACAATAAACGGCAGTATCAGTCTTCGTGAGAGAGAGCTTCGAAACCTTTTGGGATTCAACGACTGAGTATTAGCACTTTTACTCCTTGGAACTGAGCGACCATTTACGTCATGAAAACGGCAATTAAGCACGAATTTTTAGTGAAAACTAACAGGTATAATTGTATGAATTAATCAAGCAGTATTTGCACTAACAATGAAGCAGCCAACTGACCACCTCGTGGAGTCTAACCGTCATCTTGTTGGAATTATTGGTTAGGTCTACCAAACATAAAAACCCAAAAATTGGAACAAAAATTCTTAAACCACTATTAGTGTTAGTAAAAAACGGATGTGGAGTGCTAGAGAACATGACTATCATATGGATCAATTGATTTTTGAAACTGCCGTGATACTACGTGTCTTTTGACATTACCACTCTGATTGGATACCATAAAATTATCTTTGTTGACTGTAAATTAGGGTGATAATTGAACTACTATGAAACATATAGAGATGATTAATCTGATGAGGGAAGAATATGGAAGGTACAGTGTTAGTGAAATATTGATTCGCTATATATTATGTCATAATAATGGGCGTCGCGACTCTCATGAGACTTAGTTAAGTGTTGTTTTCCCAATTTTCGTGATGAAAGATTGACCGATTCTACAATTTTTTAATCTACAATTTTAGGTAAGTGTCGTTTTACGAATTACTAAATTTTTATTTACAATATTTAATGTTGTAAATTTTATTAATTTAATTTGATTTTTATTTCCAAAATGTCTACAATTTTAGTTAAGTGTTGTTTTACAAATTTTCGTGATAGATGATTGACCGATTCTACAATTTTGTGGTCTGACGTGTAGGTTTTTTCTTTCTTTCCTATCTCATCCCATACATTTCCCACATTTCCAATAGACAGCTGGGGATCTATGTTTGAAGATCCTTACCTTCTTCGACTCCGTTCTTGAGGTCGTCGGGAGAGATCTTGGGGAGGTCGAGCTTGACCGTGTGGCTCGAAAGGAACCTGGCAGCGCGGTCCCATAAAAGATCGGAAAGGCGTCCCTGCTTACCCGCTTCTTCGACGTCGTTTTCAGAGAGAGCTTTACCTGATCAAAGGACAATGAAATACTTGAAACTAAAAAATAAGGTTTGCAGAAAAATTGGTGATCGATAGTGGATGGGTTGTTATCCATTCATTCAGTCAGTGGGTATCTAGAATCGAGCAAGAACAGTTTTTCCTCATTTAGAACTTCTAATTCCAAAGGTTGAACGAACTCTGCTGTTGAACATGAACCAACACTTCGCCAACTTGATGAAGCCAACCGACTCATTCATATAATATCAATTTTTCATTCCAAAATTACTAATAATAGTATAAATTCTTGGTTTTGTACAAATTTTCCACGAGCAATTCTGCTGCCAACCTAAAAAAAATTTATGGACAATACTAATTTGGAGCATGATGACAGTGTATGTCGTGAAATTACAACTCCTATCAAAATGTAAATTTAAATAGGCAAACGAGAATAAATCTTTCAATAAATTACCTTCTCTCGCGACGTCAATTGGCTTGGACCTGACGATACTGATAGAGTCGCCGAAGGAGATGGAATCCGCTCGAGCCGCTCTGTCCATGAACGTGACCGCCTTACCTGCAACAACAGAAAGTGTCATCGTTATTAAATCAGCTCTTTATACGAAAGTTTTGGCAGGTGTTGCGTGCATTAACCTGACGTTGCAATAAGCTTTTACCCCTTTTTTTATAAATTACATCTCTACGTGCTTCTGTAATATGACTAGGTACGTGATTATACCTATTTCAACTTATTTAGATGCATCTTCATTCTATTCTGAAGTCGGTATAAATAAAAAAATCAAATCAAATAAATACGTGCGCAGACCCTCATTAAAGTCCGTTACTGACGTGGAGTAGGGGGCCAAGTGAGCCCGGTCAACATCAGTTTTCGGAAGAACCGACCTCACTGTTTCGGTTCCAAAACGTGTAAATGAAAAATTATATGGTCCAAGGACTGGACTGGATCTCGGTCACACACGCAATCTGGGCTGTTTCATGCCAAACCTGCACAGTTAGGTACTCAGCAGTGTTGCCATGGCCTGAGGGAAATTGGGTCGTCTTAAATTCAAATCTGTATGCGATCCCTGAAGAACACGCCACATCTACTGATCCAGCACATCTTCCTCTCCATTAGTTTTTCAAAAGGTTTGTTTATAAAAGTTGTAGTTATATCCATGAATAAAATTACTCGCAATGGTACTATAGCAGAGCGCTTAAAGCACAATTGTAGGTCTTTAACAAGATGGAATGCCATAGATATACACAAGTACATAGATACCACAAGTAGATACACCATTGATTTTTGTTTGTGACTTATAAGTAGTTAGGAATATAAGATTGCTATGCAAAATCAATAGCTTCAATTGATTGGTGACGATGACGCAGTCATAACTATAACAGCTGACTGCGATGCCTGGACCTTATTGGTTCACTGTCCTACTTACGCATGTCTACAAGCTGGATTTAGGCCACCCCCCCAGGTAAGATCGCCCTATTCCACTTCAGGGGCACCTCAGGTAGAGATTCTGGTCCAGAATGTTACTCATGCAAAAATGAAAAGAAGAAAGTCTCCACGTCTCGACGTGCGTGGCGACATTCGGGGACTGAGGAGATTCCTCGGTTTCGCGTATTCGTCGAACGTGACTCGAATCATGTCGCCTTGATACGCAAGAGGCTTTGGACCATTTTCTTGCGGTAGGTAAGCAAATAACTCGGCCCAAATCAAAATGCCGATTAATTATGGTGGTAGACCAATTACGCATGGAAATGACACATTTTCTTCAGCTGAATACGTTTCTGAAACAATTCACTTATTGTAAAATTATTGCTGCGCTCTTCAAAATTTTCTTTGGCTCTTGGATTTTCCTTGCATCAGGATGAAGTTGGTTTTTGCATTACTTAATTTCGTACTCACTGGAAAAACCCTGCGAAGTCCTTGTCACATTGGTTTATTATTCTAATGGGCATACCTACAGAAATGCTGGCTGTGCATTTATTGTTTCTTTCATGTACAATAATTGAAATAGCTATTTTTTTATCGTTTCTACCAGTTTTGGGCCGAAAAACTCTAATTAATTATATATATTATTTCTGATTTTTGACAGCTTATCTTTGATAATTGATAGTGCCATTTAACTGTTTTGATTCAACTGTTAACACACTACTTCTAGTGCTATTAATCAAATTTATTGTGATTTCAGACATTTCCCAGGTTTTTGACTAAAAAAAAATTAATTTTGGGAGCCGAAACCTCGTTAAACCTCCATTTTCCATTCTGCGGTCAAAATCGACTTCATATTTGTTCTCCTCGCACTAAAAAGCATGGAAAACGATTCCTCACAATCTCGTGTTACCAAAATACCAAAAAACCCTATTTTTACACCCATTTTTCACCCATAACACCCTTGGGTCCGATCGGGCTGCAAAGTTTCGGGACACAACTAGGGCCCAAGTGGAGCCTGTGTGCGAAAGAACGACTTTTTTAGGCCGAAAATAAACGTAGATAAGGATGATACGTCTTACGGTGGACGGACATTGCATTTTTGGAATCCACGCACACTGAAAAGCAAAAGAAAAATTTTTGAGGGGGTATTCCAAAAATATTTTGCTGAGCGAATACGTACACAGGTGTATTATTCGCCGAATATTAAACCAAAATGAACTTTCGGTTTTGGTATGTAATATTGACCTAAACAGGTGGAAAACTGTGGAATATGTATCAACATGATTTTGAGTCAAACGGTAAAACTTCCACTCATTTTTTGTAGTTTGGAACTGCTGATTGAAACACCAATTCCTAGTAGCGTGAAACCGTGTTTCTCGATCTGATTTACATTTCGAGTCCACAGAAACAAAATGATTTTGGATAACATTGTTAGTTGGTATTTTTTAAATGGATTTTGATGGAATTTTTTCGTGTTCAATACCAACAAAAATCATCGGGTCTGCGGTACTCCACCTTCGAAATTTGGGCACGTACCTACCTAATAGTAAACAGGGGACATAACCCCAGTTTTCGAATGGTCGTTCGTGTGGTAACAGGATCGAGGGAATTGCGAAAAAACCATGGCCTACGTAGTTGCAATGTTTCATATTAATTCTTGATCATTATCCAGGTGTAAATTGTAGTTAGTTTTGGAAACAGAGATTTTCACCGCGTATGGATTGGCGATGAATTTAAATAAAGGTAAATGACCAGTGATTTTCGTTTCAGTCAAGGAATGACAACATAATAATAACATTCTTTGTTAAGAGATTTTGCGTAATGGAATTTAAGGTGACTCAAGGTTTTCGGTGTTCTGTTTCGGGTTACGCGTAATGTTTACATGAGTGTGAACAACCGCTGTGAGTTGTAGAGACGTATTGTATCTACTTAAATTGTAACTATTGCGAAAATTGTGCGCAGAAAACAGTGATCTAGTTGAGATGTGCTCGAACATATCAAACAGCAAACCTTGAGTACTACTCGAAATTATATTATTAGTGTTTTACATACCAATTCCATGCAGCTGCTCGAAATTTTCGGTCTTTGGCTATATTTAACTAGTAATACCTCAGATCTATTATAGCTCTCCATAATAGAAATATTATCAAATTATTTTATATTTTGATTATATTCTGTTGAGTATGAAAAAAATATTTGCAATGCAGTTGGATATTACTCGACACTGAGCGCTTCTATTTGATATTGTTCATACATTTATATAACTTCTATAAAAATGTTATAGCGGAAATGAAAAAATATATCAATTCTCAGCGAAAGCCTCAACCAAGGTTTTTTAAGTCCTGTTTGTCTTGAAATTAGAGGAATTTTTATTGGAGCTGCTCTAGGAAAGCTGAAAACGTTTTAGCTATCTTGTTAGGCAGTTTCCAAGACATTCAATCTTAAATCGTGGGGTCCTGGCGGCGGTTTGAAAAAATGGACTTTAGTTCAAATTAATAGTTGTTTCATCTATTTTTATTTATTTATTTATTTATTTATTTATCTATTAACTAGTTGAGATAATCTGTGCAGATCCGTGCAGATATGCACGTGTTCTATGCAAGATTAATGAGGCAAGTGATCGTGAAGGATCTGTTCATGATCAGGTTTGATCATGATCGTAATCCACAAATTGGTTGGAGAGCTAATTTCGTAGCAGCCACTGGAATTGATGGTGTTTGCTGAAGATAATCCACATTTTCGCACATTCCCGAACACTTCGCGAATCACTTTGTTTCGAACGCGTAGGTATTGCACTGTTTACACATTTTTTCTGGTTAGGGAAAATCACTGTTACGATCACTTTTATGGTTTTTTTTTTCTTTCGGGGGGTGATTTTGGGAGTCGGGGTTGGTTTTGAAGGGGAATCACAGGACATACCTTGGAGGCACCCCGTGACGTCGGGCGAGTGTGCGCAGTCGTCCCATATCCTATTGACGAGGCGCCAGGAGTCGTCTGACGCCAGGGCGGACGCCGCGAAGATGAGGGCTGCCAGAGGTGCGATGCGGTGAAGGGACATGGCGATAGTGAACGGAGCCCTGACCCCTCGGATTCCCTTTATACAGCGTCCGCCTTCCTCTACTACCATCCGCCTCATCCTTTCCCCTCCTCATACGCCATACGCTTCCGAAGAATGATTTTTTTCTTTTTTTTAATTCGTACAGGATTCCCATAGGAACCTCCTTCACAGAAAAGTGAGCCACTTCTGACCAAAAACCTATTACCCAATTAACGTTGCTCTTTTTCTCGAATTAGTGGTGGGAAGCTGCTCATTAATTTATGAACTTCGCGAAATGATTTTGGATCTCGATCCTCCCTACCCTTCAAAATGGGAACAGATGAATGAACGAACGAATATTTCCACCAATACTGTACGTTACCTGCTCACAGGAAAGCACTGTGAAAATCCGTAGTCTCGGCCACCTGACGTGCAAAAAACATCTCAATACCTACTTGAAATACGTCATTCGTCAACAGTTTCGTTTGGTTCAGTCAATTATTCAGTCCAAAGAGAGAAAAAAACAGGAAATTTTATAATTTGATTCATTCGCATATTGAGGATGTTTTTCTATTCAGATCCCTTGTTGTGAACGGTGATTTATATTTATGGGATTCTTCGTTTACGCGTACGTGGGAGGATGTGTCTGCCAGATTTTGAAGAAATTCGTATGGAACCATCAAGGGCCCAATCCGTGCATACTCTTAAATTTCAAGTTTTTTCGACAATTCTTTCCCATATTTAAGCAGGTTACTAGAATTTGCTCACAATTGAAGAAATTTTTTGAAGAAATTCGTATGGAACCATCAAGGGCCCAATCCGTGCATACTCTTAAATTTCAAGTTTTTTCGACAATTCTTTCCCATATTTAAGCAGGTTACAAGTATTTGCTCACACACGAAGACACGAAACCAGATTTCATAAAAAGCAATGCACAATGCGAGTTCAAATTTCGGTTTTGGTGGACAAAAAATGATTTTCTCAATGGTTGGACCTCTCATAGTAAACTCGAAAACAGCATTTTTTACTCGTAATCCTATCAATTGCCCTCTAAACTCTGAAAACGATAGGTGAACGGAAAATCAACGATCTTCGTGATTACAGGCAATATAAAAACAATCAGAACTACGGTTCTCAAATGAAGGAACAGTAAAGGAAGTGTGGGGGATTAAGGGAGTTAACCAATTCCCATTGATTAAATCCCCGTCAATTTCCATTTCAAAGAGTGGAATGGAGTGAAATTCAATAGCCGTTTAATTATGCTTTCAGAAGGGTGAACAAAAACACAAGTTCAAACTGGCAAAGTTTTTAAAGAATCTTTTCAACATTTACCAGTTACCCCCGCCATTAATGTAGTGCATTAATGTGACTGCATAATAATTTGATTTCGCAATATAGCTCTGCCTATGCCATGTCAGCCTTCAACCTACGCCATTTAACAACGCTTTTCATATTCAAAATCCTCATTTTCCACCAATCTGACAACGCAGAACTGACTTGAACAACCAACTTATGTATACCACCAACTTACATAAATATATAAGCTGTAGGTGTTTCTGTATGCTGACGGACCAGCCGAGTCCTCCAAATATGTTTGCGGGATTGATTATAAAAGTATAAAACCAGTCATGCAGCATGACTTAATGAGCGAATTTTCAAAGAAATATTCGAATTAATGGCTATGGTTTTGAATAAAGGAAAACTTCGGTCTAAAATTTGGTTTTCTATGTATATTCTCTTCGTATTTATTTTAATTTGTACGTTTTGTCCATCCTGATTCTACCGTTTGTTTATTACGTAATTGTACTAAGTGCTTATTTATTTTATCGCTGTGGGTTCGTATTAGGTAGGATAGGGTAGTTAGGACTTTTGACTTACCTACTCAAGAGAGTGCAGTAGGTAAAGGAGTTGTTATAGAAAATAACAGAGCGCTTGAGTGCTTCAAGTGCGAACTCCTTATAACTTTTTTTCTTTACAACTCTTTACAACTCTTTACAACTCTTTACAACTCTTTACAACGAACTCTTTACACAATCATTTTGTACGTAGGTATTAATTTCATATAATTACCTACGTAATAATTATAAACTGTTATGAGTAGATTCCTTGTTCCTTCTGAATGGCCTTTCCTCTTGACTACGATTTCAGGCCTGGTATCTAAAACCAGTTCAAGATTTGCTCTACTAGGTAGGTAGATCCTTCCTTCTTCATTGATATTATTTTTATCATGTTAAGTACCTACCTACCTTTGAATATCAAATATTCGTATGATACTGATAATAAATTGATAAGATACCTACCTAACCTTCTTCCTCCTACTGTTAGTACCTAAATTGAATAATTTGAAATAGATTTTTTCTTTCGTCTTCCTTCTAGTAATACGTGGGCCGGTACTTGTCTATCTATGAAGGTATCATAACAATTATATGTCAAATGGGAAATTCAAGGAGTTGTACTAATCGTTTGCCTCCCCCTTTTTTGCTTCGAACTCTCGTCTTCAATTAATACTTCTCACATTTTTCAATCTGACCACTCTAAGGGGGTGGGGGGGGGGTAAGAGTTTAAAGATTATCCTAGTTTTGGGTAATTTTTGCGCACTTTAAATGCTCTATTTTAAGAACGGATTTAGATATCTAAAATCCGATTTCACCATCGTGTTCAGCGTGCAAAAACCTTTAAAATGAGGGGTCACTTGTTAGAAAATAACATTTTGGGGATTTTTGGGTAATTTTTGCGCACTTTAAATGCTCTAATTTGAGAACGGATCAAGATATCTAAAATCCGATTCCACCATCGTGTTCAGCGTGCAAAAACCTTTAAAATGAGGGGTCACTTGTTGGAAAATAACATTTTGGGGATTTTTGGGTAATTTTTGCGCACTTTAAATGCGCCAAAACCCTCCTTAGAGTAGGGCAATTTCGCCCATCTTCGAACTTAGCCTTTCGATTGCCAAGATAGATTTTTTGTGCAAATTTGAGCTGTTTATCTCAATTCTATCGAGAGTTATCGTCTGGAGTGACACATATATATATATATACATATAAAAAAGTGTTAAATTTCAGGAATCGTTTTAGAATGGTCTGAAACGGATTTCTATGAAGAAAATTTCCAAAAATTTATATTATTTAAATTTCGAAGCCATTGCAATAGCTTCATTTTCTTTGAAAATTCGCTAAAAGTAAAGCAAAAAAACACATAAGCGGAGGGATTCACCAACCCATTGCCTACTTACTTGCGAGAGAAGGGATCGCCCCTTATGAAAGTGTGGTATTAGTGACCGTATTTACCTATTTTATCACTTTGATGACTTAGATGTCGGTAATGGTACAATTTAACAAGATTTTCATCACTTTGTTTCTCAATGAAAGAGGACATAATATGTCCTCTTTCATTGAGAAACAAAGTGATGAAAATCTTGTTAAATTGGTAATCATATTATGATTGGTAATCATATTATGATTACCACAAAATACTAACTGTTCTATCTTAACTGTTTGAAGCCTGAAGAAGTTGGCAAGTTCACCGATGAAACTGTAGATACTTGGCTCAATAAATCAGTTGAGCCCCACCTTTGTTTTCTTCTACAATAAGAGGGGCCCACATAGAATCTTCGTCGACCGGAAAATGGTATCTTAAAGCTTAAAAAAAGCTGTTACAGTGATTCTATGATTATAGTTCTTCATATTTCTTTTCTACTCTTTCCAAGTATAATGTTTATTTTAATATGATATTCATCAAGTATCTATGAATGACGTCTTGATGGAAGGAGAACCCTTTGCACAGCGTTAAACCGCTAAAAAAGGTACCTAATATTATTTCCATGGTTATACATGGATAGTTGGTTAACTGCAGTTATTGTTATCCCATTTAGTATCATTCTACTGGTATTGACTACCTACAATAAATTGACTATACTACTAAAGTACCTATAGTAAACAACGACGTTTTCGGCCTGTAGCGTGGTAGATATAATTATAATTCATAAATTCTCGATTGCAATGATGATCTGTAGTTTCTATAGTTGATACACCATGATTTAAGTTATAAATTTTATTAAATTTCGGTGAGAACAAGGAAAACTCCAAGTTTCAACATACTCAACACTCTAATCGTCTGCGGGCATATGTCATCTAAATTGTAGTGAATAATATTTTTTATAAAAACCTCATTTAGCTATCGATAAAATGAATGAATAAAATCAATTTATTGGGACAAGGCGAAGGGTTTGAACTTTGACAAGAGAAACTCGTGTCTTGAGTGATGAAAATAGGCAATTTTTCGAGCAAAACTTTCGTTTCCTTTGAATATTTGTTACTAAAACGATTGATCCCTATTCGTAGGCCAATCTGGGACTCGTTTAGCCCCTTGAGTTTTGAGATTTACAACGTTTTCGACACACATACATAATATAGTATCCGTTCCTTATACGTTCCTGCGACTAACATGTAAACGGAGGAGGGTTTTTTTTAAACCGATTGAAAGCGTTTTCAAGTGACCACGTTCGGGTTATTTGGAGTTTATGGGACATCAGCTTGACTTGTGTCATTCTGGGGAAAATCTAGTGACGAGAAAAGTTCGAACCGGAATTAAAGATCTACCTACGATCGAATTTATCGTGTTCCTTAGACTTCTTATCAAGCCATGTCCAAATCAGTGCAAGAACGCCGTTCGTACCGATTCTATGCAAAGTAAACTTCAACTAAAACGGCGTTAGATATTGGCAATATTGGGTTGTTGATACTGGGGTTTTGCCTGGGCTAGATGTGATCGGGTTGCTGAGCTCATTAAAACAATAAAAAAATAAATTTCAGTTCACGTGAGAGCATGTTGGTACCTAATAATATTATATATTCTTAATTATTTTGTCTTGATTCTCGAGATTCATATGCTCATATTTCCTCTCATATATTGATGAAAACATGAAAGTGAACCTCTCGAATAATTTCAGTCGAGTCAGTCGTCACTGACAATCTGGCTGTAGTCTACCCATTGTAGGATGATTGCCGGAACCTTCTTAATATACAATAAATAAATTTAAAAATGTTCGTTCCTATAGGAGAATACAGTCATTCTGTGAAATTAGAAATAGGATTCAGTACATAGTTAATCACATCGGTACCTAGTACTGTAGTAGTAGTACTGTATTTTCATTTGTATGCAACACTGGTCATTGCGGAGGCTTCGATACCTTTTTGCAGGGTAACACATGAGCCAATACCGACGATTTCAAACATTAGGTTTACCTACCGCTAACATTACCTTTTTAGCTGTAAGTAACACACTTAATGACGTGAACCAAGGCAAAAAGTGCTAGGCAGAGCGATGAACTGGTGCGATATATTTCTGACGATTTAAGAAGGAGATAAAAATGAAATCGTATACCAGTAGATAGGTAGTACGTAATTAATAATTACCAATTGTCACTCCCCGTACGTATATTCGATATAAATGAGCGGAAAGTGGGTGTAAGACTAGAAAACACTTTTATGGTAGCATAAATAGTAAGTAATCCATTGAACTACAGAATCCACTAGAATAGCTCACTGTGTGGCTGAGCCTGGTCCGAGTTTCCCTGAGCTTGGCTGACTAGTATGACTGTACGCGTGTTGCGGTATGCGAGTATTTATTAGGTAGCTGAGTACTTCTTGGGCTACCGGCTCAACGCCAGAGGAACCAGCAGGGCGAGCTGCACAACCGAAATGAGAGAGGGATACAACTAGGTACTGCTGCAAATCAAGTAAAAAACGCTGCAAATTATTACACAACGGTTTATTATCTTTCTGTATAGATGCTTCTTCAGGTACATCACTGTTTTCTGTTATCAGTACCAACCCTCGAGCTCCCTCCAGGAAAGCCTTAAATCGAGGAATGGAGCCGGCCCGGGAATTGCAGCTTCACAAAAATTCGCGGGATTCAGTAAGTAAAAGAGCCATCATTGTTCAAGTGAAATAACATCGCAGACCAACCAACTCGAGTTCATACAGCCATCCTTGATGATATAATCAGGTGACCCCTAGCACTGATATCATGGCTGGATTCATACCGTTTCATTCAGGATCATGTTGACGAAGCTTTTCGGTGCAAACGAATGACTGGTCGTAAAATACTCCGGCTGGTCTCAAAAAATTCTTTAGTTTGAGTTCAATTTAAAAGCGTTAAAAAAACCCCCCTTCAATTGAAAGTTTTCGAGCTACGGCATTCTGAGAATTTCAACCCCAATTTTTCACCCTTTAGAGATGACTGACAGTAACGCCGAGCTTCAAGGACCAAATAGACCCCGAACGGGACTTACAAACCAAATTTCGTTAATTTTGGTTCATAACTAAGAAATTTTTTCATTCCATTTTCGGATTCTACGTACCTTGAAACGGAAACCATCAAATTTTGAGGGGAGGGGGGTTAAATTTTTTTTCATGCTCGATTCCGAAAGTTCATTAGAAAATAATAAACCAAAGTTCCTGAGAAACTGGTACGACAACCATAGTAATAGATGGAATAAGCCCAACGGCCCCAGGCAAAAATCATACCCTACGCTCTTCATTTGTTTCAAATTAGGTAGTGGTTGGTTGAAACCACTCTCATATCCATCCACCGCAATTCTCGAGAAGCTCTAAAAGAAGCCTCAAGTGAAACACCACTTTTCCGTGAAGCGTTTAACTGATGCGTATCCTCCGCTCATTGGCTCCTTTGGAGCTCCCGCAAAGCATCATGTGTATGGCCAAGAGGCGTAACCCATCCCCCGTCCCCCGCCATCAGTGCTCCATCTACTCTACACTTAGGTCGATGGTTCATTTAGGCCAACTATTTCTGCGCCAACCTTCTCAAAATCCCTTAAATATTCAAGACCCAACTTTATCCTTTTGGTGCACATTAAAATTTCAAAATTTGAAGCTCTTGTTGCAGAGATAAACAGCTGCGAGACCCGTCTTGAAACATCGAAATTTCAATAAATTCTTGCAATTTGTGATTTTGTGAGTTGTGATTTTGTGAATATTATTTTCCTCTTCTTTTTGGTTTATTATTTTCAATGACGAATCTTTCAATATCAAAATTGTAACCCCCTCAAAATTTGATGGTTTATGTTTCAACGTATGTACTCGCAGAATCCGAAAATGCAATTAAAAAATGTCTGTGTCAGCCGTACGCCGTACTTAGCACTTTTCATAGTTACCACGGAACAAAATTAATGAAATTTTGGTTTGTAGGTCCCGTTCTGGGTCTAGTTGGTCCTCGAAGCTCGGCGTTACTGTCATCTCTAAGGGTGAAAAATAGGGGTTGAAATTTTCAGAACACCGTAGCTCGAAAACTTTCAATAGAAGGGTATGGTTTTTTTTAACGTTTTTAATTTGATCTCGAATTAAATAATTTTTTGAGAACACCCGGAGAATTTTGCGACCAACCGTTCGTGTGCACCGAAAAGTTTCGTCTACAGTCTACATGATCGTGCAATCAGGTGCTAGGGAGCACCTGATTATAACCACGGATGGCTGTATGAAGGCGAGTTGGTTGTTATGTGAATACTTCATTTGAAAAATGATGGCTCCTTTGGTTTTGATGGTAGATACTTTTGCAACTTGAACAAACGGTGAAGTAGTATTGGGTAAATTATTACACAACGGTACATTATTACACAACAGTTTATTATTTACCTTATGCTTCATGAATAACTACAAATAATTAATGATTGAATTATTGAGTCCCGCGCATTTGTAGGAAACTTTAATTCCGGAGCCGGCTCCAGTACTCGATTTAGGGCTTTCCTGGGGGGAGCTCGAGGGTATTGACCACATAAAACAGTGATCTACGGAGAAGGGGCATCTATACAGGTAAATAATAAAATGTTTTGTAATAATTTGAAGCGTTTTGGCCGCGGTAAGCAAACTGACGACTGACTCCCATCCATAAGACACATTTATCCATGTAAACCTTTGCCCTACGGTGTCTGCATATGTGTAAATCATCATGCATTCAGTACCTGCTTAGTGATCAGCAATGTCAACGGCAGTTAGTTGGGACTTTAATACGACTGTGCAAGGTTTCTGAAACGCTACTCTAACATGTCATCGTGCTACACATAAGTAACTGGAACTCGATAGCCGGTACTGCGCGTCACGGGTGGCGAGCGGCCCATTGTTCAGTACGTCAGGACGAAGGTGAATCAGGAGCAACCGCTCTCCATCAAGTGAAATGTTCCTACACTACTTTCGTTTTCAAAGCTCTTCTGGACAATATCAGTTTCCGGAATACAGAAACCAGTTACCCGCTGAGCGCTCTCCGCGGGAAGAACAGAACGTGCTACAAGACCGGTTCCCGTCCCAACACATCTCAAACAAGGGAAACCATCGCGGATTTGGTAGAGGAAAAAATGAAATACCTGCGAAGTTTCGAACCAAGTTGCGTCAGCAGGTGTCACATTGTTGTGTGGCCACGGAAACTATCAGTGTCTCAAAAATATGAATTTCTGTGCAGAAAATCCCTCTAAAAGTCCTCTCAAATCGAAGTTTTTACTCGCTTTTTGCTTTTCAAACATCGAGGAACGAATTTGGTTTCCATGTGTGGGTCTATGTCAGCAATTTCTCGCTACCAACATAGTAATAATTATTCAAACCACATGAAATTTTGAGGGTCCACAGATGGTCTCATATGAATTTCATCGAAATCCGACCGTCACATTCGTCTGCGCATGCGTAAACTGGTTCTATTCGACCAATTTTGCTAAAAACTTTACGGAACCTGTAGTCGATGATCCCCTACGAATTCTACAGTGATTGGTGGGATGATCCTGGGTTGTGTACGACCGATGATGATGAAGTCTTCAATAAGAGTCATGTAAAATACTGGATGTTTGGGAGAGCCCTCTAATGTGTCAACAACGAATTATATTAATCAAATTAAAAACGCTGCAAATCCCTGCACAACGGTTTATTATTTTGTATAGAATTCCCTTCTGTTACAGATCACAGCTCTATGTATAGATAACCCGTCTATATAATATAATATGTACTATTCTATGCATAATTATGTAGATCGCAGACCCTCCGTAGGTTAGTACCTAACCCCGTACTCGTTACTAGGTACCTACCTAAATCACGAGTTAAATGTTGCTAAAATAATTCTGCCGATGACAAACAGTACCTAACAAAAAGAAACACACATAATGAAGTTCTGAAAAGAAATTGTTGATGAGGAGTGAAAAAAGTTGCAAAAGTACCTACCAACAAACTCCAGCCCCTTCTACGTAGATGGTATAATGAACCGTTGTGTAATAATTTACCGTTGAGTAATGATTTACCGTAGTAATAATTTACCCATCAATAATACTTCAACGTTTGTTCACGTTTCACTACCTACCAACAAACTCCAAAAGAGCCATCATTTTTCAAATTAAATAATATCACAGAACAACCAACTCGACTTCATACTCCGCCAATATAATCAGGTGATCCCTACCAATGATTGGCCGTATTCACAAATTCCTATTGTGGGCGCGTCTCTGGTTACGAGATTTGGTTTGAATTGTATATGTGATGTATTTAAAATTCTCATCACGGTGGCGTGGAAGGAAGGTGAGTGAGTGAATTTAGGTAAAGGATAGAAAAGGAGGAAAAGTCGCAGGCGGCTGTAGTCAACCGAACATCTACGACTTTTGGAGGAGAGAGAGGTGGATGAGGGAATTTCACCTAGGCGGCTGTAGTCAACCGTTCATCTAGGTGAAGGAGAGGAAAGGAGAGGTCCCTTGTCTAGGCGGCTGTATTCAACCGATCATCTAGACAAGGGGGGAAGGAGGAGAGAGGAGAGAGGAGGTGAAATTCCCAGGCGGCTGTATTCAACCGATCATCTGGGAGGTAAGGTAAGAGAGAGAAGAGAGAGCTGGTTAGAGGAAGTGTCGAATGAAGCTTGAGCGCCAGGATCCGGGGTTATATAGTACTTGGGGGCCTCTCCCTCCAGCTCCTTGCTGGGAGCTGGTAGTGGGGCCCCAGGTTGAGTAACCCTGGGTTCTGTCGCCTGTCCCCACTCATATCTTTATTCACGGAGCTTTAGTTTGGCGTTTGGATATTGGTGAGAACTTAATATGATAGGAGTGTTCCCGGGAGGGACTCACGACAGAGGTCCCCCCAGTTTGAACCAATATTGGTGCTGAAGGCGCAAGATGACAGGAGCTGAGGGCTACGGCAAACAAGAGGTGGTCGCTGAAGGCGCAAAATGACAGGAGCTGAGGGCTACGGCAAACAAGAGGAGGCGCGGAAGGCGCAAAGAGACAGGGGCTGAGGGCCGATGCAAACAGAGGTTGAGCTGAAGGCGGTGCTTAAAAACTAGTAGTAACATAGTAGATTTAGTAGTAGTAACATGGTAGATGATAAGTAAGTAACATAGTGGATGATAAGTAATAACATGTTAGATGATAAGTGAGTAGAACATAAGGTAGGTAACATAAGGTAGAATATAAGGTAGAGTAAGTAGGATGAGACGGCGAGAGTATATACAGTATGAGGGCGAGATGAGGAGGGTGAACAATATTTACAATGATGAGGATGGAGTATGTACGGAGGATGAATGAGTATTTACAGTTGGCGGATGAGTATTTACAGATGATGGATGAGTATGTACAAAAGGTGAAGTAGTATATACAGAAGATACAGAGGTATGTACAGAAGATACAGAGGTATGTACAAAAGTTGAGGGGTGCGCAAAATTGTGGCCCACATGTGGGAGGCGGTCGCGAGAATCCGCCGTTTCCTGGGTGTGGTTAGTGTGTGGCGAGTGGTTGTGTGTGTGTGAAGTGTGTGAGTGAGGGAGGCGACCCCCTCTAACAGTCTTCACGTTAGTGAAGTCTGATAGAGGGGTCCCTTCACTGCCAGGGTGGCGGTGAAGGGGAAGAGCCGGTGGGAGCCGGTACCCGGGGCGTCGCGGAGAGAGGCGGCGACGCCGGGGTCCGGCGGGTGAAATGGAGGCAATGTGTGGTGTTGGTGGTG
This sequence comes from Leptopterna dolabrata, assembly GCA_954871275.1. Lineage (NCBI taxonomy): Eukaryota > Metazoa > Arthropoda > Insecta > Hemiptera > Miridae > Leptopterna > Leptopterna dolabrata. The sequence goes on along the minus strand of OX940978.1, from coordinate 52,480,498 downwards.
TAGGGCTGGGTGTGGGATTGGTGCAGTGAGAGTGGTCGGGGAGGACTGGGGCTGGTTTGCACCGTGCCAATGGCACGGTGTGGGGTTTCCCGTCAATTAACAGGGTAGCGGTGGAGTGTGTTGTGCGGATGACCTGAAAGGGCCCGGCGTAAAGTGGTTGGAAAGTTTTATGGATGCCGGGCTCTTTCAGGTACATGTGTGTTGTGGTGAAAAATCGTTTGGGATAAGTGGTGTCGTTTGTCGGTGTTGTTGAGTGTAGTGGTTCCCTGTTAATTGACGGTGTGTGGTGTGGAGTGAAAATGTCGGCTGGTAAACGTAGTGGGTCTTTAAAAGCGTTTTGTGCGGGGCTAGTTTGGTCTGAAGGACGGGCGGATGTTCGAAGGCTGAGTAAAATGTAGGGGAGGGATTTGGTCCAGGAAGGGGAATTTGTTGAAGTAGAAATGGCCTGTTTCAGGACCGAGTGCCACCGCTCTATTTTCCCGTTGGACTGGGGATGGTATGGGGTAGTGTGGATTTTGTGGATGCCGAGGGAACGTAGTAAATCGGAAAAGTGGGCGGATTCAAACTGCCTCCCTTGATCGACCGTGACTGTCCGCGGACAACCGTAACGGCTGACCCATTGAGAGAGGAAAACCGTCGCGACGGTGTCCGCGGTGATGTTTGAGAGTGGAATGCATTCCACCCAGTTGGTGGCACGGTCGATCATCGTGAGGCAGTATTTCTTCCCCTCGGATGGGGGAAGGGGGCCCACTAAATCCAGATGAACGTGTTCCCACGGCAGGGAGTCGGGAATGGTTTGAGGCGGGACATGGGGGTGGGCCGAGACCTTAAACCGCTGGCACTTCTGGCACCCCAGAACCCAGTTACGAATATCTGTGTTCATGTGGGGCCAGAAGTACCGCGTCTTGATAAGGTCTCGGCTAGCCCGAATGCCAGGATGGTGAAGGGAGTGGTAGTGGAGGAACAACTGCCTCCTCAACTCCGGTGGGACGTAAGGGCGCGGTGAGTTGGCCATTACGTCACACCAGAGGTCGAGGGGAGGCAGTTGTTCCAACTTGGATGCGGAAATGAGGTTGGAAAGGGCAGGGTCGGAGGCGGGGTTTTGTTTGGATTTGATGGATTGAGGAGAGGGGAATGGCAGCAACTCCGCCACCGGCGCCGGGGTAGGGGTGGGTCGGGATAGTGCGTCCGCCACGCAGTTGTCGGCCCCCGGCAGATATCGAATATCGGACGTGAATTGCCCGATAAACTCGAGCTGCCGGAGGCGACGCGGGGAGGCGGACTTACGATTTTGAAGGAGGGCGTGGGTCAGGGGCTTGTGGTCTGTGACGACAGAGAACTGCCTGCCCTCCACGAAGTCACGGAAGTGCTTGATGGCTTCGTGGATGGCGAGGAGTTCTCTGTCGAACGTGGAGTAATTTTTTTGGGTGGGGGATAGCGTTTTGGAGAAGAATCCTAGGGGTTGGGGGGTGGCGCCGGTGTGCTGATGGAGCACTGCCCCGATGGCCCAGTCGGACGCATCGGTGGTGATGGATAGTGGGGCGTGAGGATCGGGATGGGCCAATAGAGCGGCGTCTACTAGGTCCTGTTTGCAAATTTTGAAGGAGGAGATGAGTTGGGGGGTCCAGGTAATGGGGCGGTTGTCGTTCTTTTTGGAGGGTTGGGGAATGGCGTGTATGAGTGGTTGTTGATGTTGTGCTGCGTGTTTGATGTGTCTACGGTAAAAGTTTAACATACCCAGGAAGCGGCGGAGTTCCGTCACGGTGCGGGGTTGCGGGAAGTCGGAAATGGCGTGGACCTTGTCAGCGAGGGGTTTGATGCCCTCAGACGAAACTTGGTGGCCGAGGCAGCGGACGGAGGGTTGGCCGAGGACGCACTTCTCTGTATTAACCAAGAGGCCTTCGGAGGAGAAGATGTCAAGGATCTGTTGGAGATGGCTGAGGTGTTCTTCCGGCGTCCTGGAGGCTACCAGGACGTCGTCGAGGAAGCAAAAGACGAACGGTAGGCCTCGCAGGATGCTGTCCATATAGCGCTGCCAAGTTTGTGCAGCGTTCCTTAACCCGAAGCCCATCTTAACATACTCAAAGAGTCCGAACGGGGTGATGATGGCGGTTTTCTGGACATCGGGGGGGTGAATGTTGATGTGGTGAAATGCCCGTGAAATGTCGAGGGTGGAGAATATATTAGCGCCATGGAGGTGCGACGAGAAGTCTCGTAGGTGGGGAACATTATAAAGGTCTGGTGTGGTCTTTGAATTTAGTCTCCGGTAGTCCCCGCAGGGGCGGATATCCCCATTGGGCTTCTGCACGATGTGGAGTGGAGAAGCCCAAGGGGATTTTGAGGGGCGGATGATACCGTCGGCTATTAGTTTATTAAAATGTTGTCGGGCTTTAGATAGTTGCAGGGGGTGGAGTCGTCGGGCTTTAGCTGTGATGGGGGGGCCGGAGGTCTCAATGTGGTGTTGAATGGTGGAGATGTGGGCAGAGGGGCGGCGCTGGGGGCGGTAGTTGAGGAGGAGGCGTTCAAATTGCGTAGGGGGGTGGTTTATGGCATGGATGAATCCGGGTATGGGTGTTTTTGTGGCGGGGTCGATCAGGCGCGCGTTCCGGACGTCGACCTGGAGACCGAAATATGCGAGAAAATCGGCCCCCAGGATCGCCTTCTCCACGTCCGCCACGGTAAACTCCCACTCGTACGCGAGCCCGCTCATATGAACAGAGGAGCGGTACGTCCCGTACGAGGGGATGGTGGTACCGTTGGCGGCGTAGAGAAGCTGCCGGTAGCAGCGCGCCTGACGACGGAGGATGTTGTTAGGAAATATCGATAGCGCCGCCCCTGTGTCCACCAAGAAAGGCACATTGGTTTTCCTGCAGCGCAGGAAAAGTCGCTGGTGGGTCGGGAGGGCGTTGGGCACAATTGCGGAGGTGGGTACGGTGGTCGGTGTAGGCTGGTCCGCCGCGAAGGAGACGCGAGGCGGTTTCTCGTCGTTCCGGAGGGGGGGAACGGCGGAGTCTGCAGGGGGGCAGGCCAGTTTGGTAGGAGGGGGTTTCGCCTTGTTCCGGGGAGGGGGAACAGTAGTGGTGGGCTGTGTGGTGGTTGGAGGGGGTTGTGCCCTGGAGGCGGGCGTGGAGGTTCCGTTCCGTGGTGGGGGAACGGATGCGGCGGCGTGAGTGGCGGCCGGGAGGTTGTCTGCCCTGTTGACGGGCAAGGAGGGGCGGTTCCGGGGTGGGGGAACGGCGGCGTGAGTGGCGGCCGGAAGGTTGGCTGCCCTGTTGGCGGGCGTGGAGGTTTCGTTCCGGGGTGGGGGAACGGTAGCGGCGGCGTGAGTGGCGGCCGGAAGGTTGGTTGCCCTGGTGGCGGGCGGGGAGGGTTTGTTCCGTTTGTGGTGGGGTGAGGGTTTTGGCGGCGCTGCAGGCGCGGCCGGAAGGTTGGCAGCCGTGGCGGCGGCGTAGGAGGGGTAGCGTGGCTTGGTGGTGGTGGCTGTGTGAATGCGGGCGGGGGGGGTATGCGCATGGTCCCCCCCCGTGTTGGCGAGGAGGGGGGCCCGCCGGATTTACCGGCGGGCGTCTGCGTTTCCCTGCTTAGGGGCGAAGGAGCAGGGGGGTTGGCACTTGCGGGCCTCCCCACCGAAGTTTACGTGATAGAAACAACGGTTGGGGTGGTCCGCAGGTAGGTAGGTGGGGTTGGTGGGGCGGGTTGAGTTGGGCGCGCGCGCAGCCGCTGGGGATCGGCCTCTGCGCTGGCGGGGAGGGGATGCGTTGCGGCGCTCGGGTGAGTGCTGGCGGCGGCGGTCGGTGGATGAGTCGCGTCGGCGATCCGCCGAAAGTGGTCGACGGCCGTCGAGGGAGGGTGCCCGGCCGCGTTCCCGGGATTTTGTGCGGTCCCGGAAAGGCGGGGGGTGACGTGGCGTACGCACCTCACCGACGGCGGCCGCAGCGGCCAAATCGTGCACGGTGTCCGCGAGCCGTAGGAGGGGCTCGTCGGGACCGTCGAGATGGCTGGCAAGGGCCATCTGGATGGGGTGGGGAAGGGCACGTAACCAGAACGTGCGTGTGATGTCGGCGGTCATAATTCCTTGCAGCTGGTGTCGCAGCCGTCGGTAGAGGTGGGAGGGCTTCTGGTCGCCGAGGTGTTGAGGTTGGGAGAGGGCGGCTACTCGGGCGATCTTCGACGGCTGGTAGGTGTTGATGAGGCGGCTGCGGAGGTCGTCGTACGCAGCGGCGGCGTCGGGGGAGATATCCGAGGTCTGCAGCAGGATCTCGTAGGGCAGAAGCGAAATGATCCGGGAGTACCGGGTTTTCTGGCTGCGGATGTTGGCGGCCGAAAATGCTGCGTCTACTTGAAAAAACCACAGCGCCGGGTCGTGCGTGTAGAAGGGGGGCAGCGACAGAGGGAACGCAGCGGACGCCGTCATGACGTTGGCGGCGGCTGCGGCCGTAGCGGCGGCGGCGGCGGCGGCGGCGTCTGATGACGCAGAGGTCGGCGGGGAGAGCGTGGAGAAAGGGTTGTCGGCCAATGCGTCGGATGTCGCAGCGGCGGGCGGCTGCAATGTGGCTGGTCGCAAGAGCGGCGGCGTCGGTGAGTTCGGGTCCATTTCTGTAACTAAAATTCAAAAATTTGACTTGGTTTTGAATTTTAAAATTCGCAATCGGCGGGAGCGGTGGTGCGTTGAGTTGGGAGGTGAGCGTTGAGGGTTGGGCCAAGAATTGCGAATTTAAACTGACTGGTTAAAATTTTGAATTTAAAATTCGGGACACCGAACTACTTGACTGGGGCGACACATGAGGTGGGAAGGTGGTAAGGAAGAAGGTTGAGTGAACGTCGGGTTCACCACTGTGATGTATTTAAAATTCTCATCACGGTGGCGTGGAAGGAAGGTGAGTGAGTGAATTTAGGTAAAGGATAGAAAAGGAGGAAAAGTCGCAGGCGGCTGTAGTCAACCGAACATCTACGACTTTTGGAGGAGAGAGAGGTGGATGAGGGAATTTCACCTAGGCGGCTGTAGTCAACCGTTCATCTAGGTGAAGGAGAGGAAAGGAGAGGTCCCTTGTCTAGGCGGCTGTATTCAACCGATCATCTAGACAAGGGGGGAAGGAGGAGAGAGGAGAGAGGAGGTGAAATTCCCAGGCGGCTGTATTCAACCGATCATCTGGGAGGTAAGGTAAGAGAGAGAAGAGAGAGCTGGTTAGAGGAAGTGTCGAATGAAGCTTGAGCGCCAGGATCCGGGGTTATATAGTACTTGGGGGCCTCTCCCTCCAGCTCCTTGCTGGGAGCTGGTAGTGGGGCCCCAGGTTGAGTAACCCTGGGTTCTGTCGCCTGTCCCCACTCATATCTTTATTCACGGAGCTTTAGTTTGGCGTTTGGATATTGGTGAGAACTTAATATGATAGGAGTGTTCCCGGGAGGGACTCACGACAGTATACAATTTCATTCACACTGGAGTCGAAAATGCCTGTCGGTGCAAACTTCGGGGCCTTACTGTGAACGAACGGCTGGACGTACGATGATCCGGATGGTCTTAAAAAACTCGCAAGTTCAAGAATTATTTAAAACCGTAAAAATATTTACGTAAAAAAATGGTATAGGCGTTTTGAAAATTTCAACCCCTATTTTGAACCCCTTAGAGATGACTCACAGTAACGTCGAGCTTCGAGGACCAACTAGACGCCGAACGGAACCTATAACCCGAATTTCATCAATTTTTTTTCATGGTAACTAAGAAAAGTGGCCCGTACGGCGTACGGCGGACAGACAGAAATATTTTTATTGCAGTTTTGGATTCTACATACCTTGAAACGTAAACCATCAAATTTTGAGGGGGGGTAAGAATTTTTTTTTTCATGCTCGATTCCAATGGTTCATTATTGAAAATAATAAACCAAAATGAGTGGAGGCCCCAATCAAATCTTGTGATCAACTGAGCCAAATGAGCCGTTTCTAGTTTAGCTGAAGTGATGCTTACTAATTTGCATAGGATGTTGGGGGACAGTACATGGATCAACCATTTCCATTAGACGACCAGCCGACAACCACTGCCTGAACTCGATCAGATTTGATCGTACGGATCAAATTAGGATCGTACGGATTTGTGGCACCTATTAACAGCAGAAGAAGGTGTGCCAACAAGCCCTGTTCATCACACGTGAAAACCATTTGCCAAAAATGCGATGGCGGGCTGTGTGTCCGTTGTTTTATGCCTTACCACATGAAATAATTATTCATGAATTTATATATATACCTAAGTGCAATTTTACCATTATTCAATGTCCATAAAAAGAGTTTCATTTATTTATATTATTCATTAAAATTTATCCTATTTTAATTCTGTTAATTTTCAAAATTACCTTCTTCCTAACTTACTAAATGCAAACGCCTACTGTAACATATATGTAACACGTCCTAACCCCCCGCCCCTACCCACCCGGAATTTTTTTGAAACATTTTTCCTGTCTTATTAGGAGATAGAATTAAGAGAATTTAGCATAAAATTTCGTTTTTTCGAAAATTTGTAATTCTCGGCGGATTTTGAAAATAGCAATGTGAGGAGGCCTACGTACGAGTCTAGGTCAAATCTTACGAATAACTGAGCCATCTGAGCCTTCTCCAATTTAGCAGAAGTGATGCATACTAACTTGCATAGGATCTTGAGGGACAGTAGATGGATCAACCATTTCCATTAGACGATATCGAAATGAGTCTTATTTTCAATCAGTAGCTGGTCCGTTAGCGCTACACTAACAAGGTTACAACAATTTAACAAATTTTCGCTCCACCTCATCTCACAGGGTCTGCTGTGGTGTTCATAATTGCCCCATGTTCTTTTTAAATCGAAGTTATTATGAATAATATAGCTTTGCTTTGTTGCACTTTGTATGCCGTATTGTGGTTGAAATAATAGTTATTACCTGCAATAAATTATAGAATACAATACTATCCGATGAGATTTTTCTAGTAGAGGTTATAGATTATTATTTTTACGATAATTGCTATTTTTAATGGACAGACATGTTGCTATTTTCAATAGAGAGAGGTAGACAGAAGCGATAATCTTATTTTTGTTTGAATAAAAAAAAAACTGTTTTTTCGGAACAAGATCAACCATCTACTCATCATCATTTTATCTTTGATTTCAAGAAATTTAATTTCATGATAAGTTACGGATTACCATCAAATTTTTCCCTGAGTTGAATGTTGCCTGATAACTTCTTGATATTATCAGGTTTTTAGCACGCACCTACCACCCCAGTATTTGAATATAGTTGTTCCTAATTGCTCGTATAGTCTATTGGGTAATTATGAATAAGAACTTTAAGATGAGGAATTGCAATCTACAGCCACTTTAACCATCATATCCCAATTGTTTCATGGTTTACGATTCTACTCGTAATGGTCAAACCGAAGTTTCCTTCGAATAGGAACATCTAGTAGGTATTTCACTACCAGACGGATCTCCGTAGTCTTAAAGAATAATTTAATACCATCCGAAAAAGGTTGAAGTAGACCTATCAAACCACCTTGGACCCATGCTGGTCCAATATTGACGATACTGATGATCTTCAAATCTGAAATGCCCAAGAAACATCTTCAAATCGGATTATCTTGGTTGATGATTTGCTTAAGTTGTTACACATCTTTACCCCACCTACCTCCATAACCTGATTTGATTTCTGAATTGACAATGGCCGCAGACTTCAGTCGATTACCTACTCTCGACATTTTCCGCTATTGTCATCTCATCCGGATGTCGTGAAACCGTGACGTGCGAACAAACCTACAGACAATTCATAAATTCATCAGTTCAAATAACATCGCGGAACAACCAACTCTATTTCATAAAGCTGTTCAGGTGTTCCATAGCAATGATATCTGGATGTATACCGTATGATTCATGTTGACGAAGCTTTTCTGTTCAAGCTTCAAGGACTAACAGTGAACGAACGGCTGAACTTACAGTGCTCCGGGTGGTCTCAAAATATCCTCAGGTTCAGAATAAACCTACAACTTTAAAAAATATACCTTCTATTGATAGTTCTCGATTTGAGGCGTTTTGAAAATCGCAACCCCCTATTCTTCACCTCTGACAGTAACGCCAAGCTCCCAAGGACCAACTGGACCCAAAATGGGACCTACAAACCAAATTTAATCAATTTTGGTTCATGGCAACTAAGGAAAGTGCCAACTACGGCGTACGGCGTAATAATAAACCAAAATTGAGAAAATGGTACCAATCGTCTTTTAACGACATTGATTGGTAAATAAATATGAAATGCTTTTATTTAATTAAATTTGATAGACTGAGTGATTAATCAATCTACAGACAGACAGATTTTATATAAAATGGGAGTGAAACAACCGATGAAACTATTTCGGTTTTATGGTTATTGTAATAATTGTATACTGCAGAAAGATAAACGTCCAGCTGTACACTAATGTAGGTACGTTTGGTAATGACTCAATAACGGAAGCTCACATCCATATTTTCTTGCCGTCATATTTGTTTATAGGTACAGCTCTCTCCCATTAAAAGACGAGTTTTCTTTATAATAACTTTCCAGTTAAACGTGAACTTTCACTGCTATACTTCATTAGTGCGAAGGCCAGGAACAATGTCCCAGTCCGATCGATTCCCGCACTCCGGTAGGTAACTGGATGTGGTTCGTCTCGAATAATTCTTTTCACTCGAAAAATACATAGGGGTATTATTCACAGAATAATACACCAAAATTCATTTCTCTGGCTGATGGTCACCGGTGAGGTTGGAATTTTCCCGTTTTTAGGGGACGCCCCTCGAAAGTTGGGCGTCTGAATGAGGGGGGAACCTTTTGGTTTTCAGTCATGAAGCAGGTGCTATTCGCTGGTATTTCATGATATCGCTAAAGATAGAATTTAAGCTTTGAGATGCCTACGTGATCGTGAGGGTAGATTAATTAAACTCTTTCAATCCCCTATTCTAAATTATTATAATCGTTCACTATCCATTCCTTAGCAAACAAAATTCCATATATTATATTATATTATGAACCACCAGCCTCAAGCTTTATATCGATAAAGATATAATTTAAGCTTTGAGGTACGTGATGATGGGGGTAGATTAATTAAACTCTTTCAATCCCCTATTCTAAATTATTATAATCGTTCTCTATCCATTCCTTAGCAAACAAAATGCCATATATTACACCATATTTTGAACCACCAGCCTCAAGCTTTATATCGATAAAGATAGATTTTAAGCTTTGAGGTGCCTACGTGATGATGGGGGTAGATTAATTAAACTCTTTCAATCCCCTATTCTAAATTATTATAATCGTTCTCTATCCATTCCTTAGCAAACAAAATGCCATATATTACACCATATTATGAACCACCAGCCTCAAGCTTTATATCGATAAAGATATAATTTAAGCTTTGAGGTACGTGATGATGGGGGTAGATTAATTAAACTCTTTCAATCCCCTATTCTAAATTATTATAATCGTTCTCTATCCATTCCTTAGCAAACAAAATGCCATATATTACACCATATTTTGAACCACCAGCCTCAAGCTTTATATCGATAAAGATAGATTTTAAGCTTTGAGGTGCCTACGTGATGATGGGGGTAGATTAATTAAACTCTTTCAATCCCCTATTCTAAATGATTATAATTATTCTCTATCCATTCCTTAGCAAACAAAATGCCATATATTATATTATATTTTGAACCACCAGCCTCAAGGTTTATATCGATAAAGATAGAATTTAAGCTTTGAGGTACGTGATGGTGGGTGTAGATCAATTAAACTCTTGCAATCCCCTTTTCTAAATTATTATAATTATTCCCTATCCATTCCTTAGCGAAAAAATGCCACATATATATTATATTATATTTTGAACCACCAGCCTCAAGCTTTATATCGATAAAGATATAATTAAAGCTTTGAGGTACGTGATAGTTAGGGTAGATTAATTAAACTCTTTCAAACCCCTTTTGTAAATTATTATAATCGTTCACTATCCATTCCTTAGCAAACAAAATTACGTATATTATATTATATTTTGAACCACCAGCTTTAAGCTTTATATCGATAAAGATATAATCAAAGCTTTGAGGTACGTGATGGTGAGGGTAGATTAATTAAACTCTTTCAACCCCCTTTTCTAAATTATTATAATCGTTCACTATCCATTCCTTAGCAAACAAAATTACGTATATTATATTATATTTTGAACCACCAGCTTTAAGCTTTATATCGATAAAGATATAATTAAAGCTTTGAGGTACGTGATGGTGATGGTAGATTAATTAAACTCTTTCAACCCCCTTTTCTAAATTATTATAATCGTTCACTATCCATTCCTTAGCAAACAAAATTCCATATATTACATTATATTTTGAACCACCAGCCTCAAGCTTTATATCGATAAAGATAGAATTTAAGCTTTGAGGTACGTGATGGTGAGGATAGATTAATTAAACTCTTTCAACCCCCTTTTCTAAATTATTATAATCGTTCACTATCCATTCCTTAGCAAACAAAATTCCATATATTATATTATATTTTGAACCACCAGCCTCAAGCTTTATATCGATAAAGATAGAATTTAAGCTTTGAGGTGCCTACGTGATGATGGGGGTAGATCTCCCCACTCTAACTCTTTCAATCCCCTATTCTAAATTATTATAATTATTCTCTATCCATTCCTTAGCAAACAAAATGCCATATATTATATTATATTTTGAACCACCAACCTCAAGCTTTATATCGATAAAGATAGAATTTAAGCTTTGAGGTACGTGATGGTGAGGGTTGATGAATTAAACTCTTTCAACCCCCTTTTCTAAATTATAATAATCGTTCACTATCCATTCCTTAGCAAACAAAATTCCATATAGGTATTATATTATATTTTGAACCACCAGCCTTAAGCTTTATATCGATAAAGACAGAATTAAGGTGGATTTGAGGTACGTGTTGATCAATTAAACTCTTGCAATCCTCTTTTCTAAATTATTATAATTATTCCCTATCCATTCCTTAGCGAAAAAATGCCATATATTATATTATACATTGAACCACCAGCCTTAAGCCGATAAAAATAAATTTGAAAATCCTCTACAAATCCGTTTTAGGCTTTAGAAAAAAGCCATAGGTAGGTGCGTATTTGTGTAAGTATTGTATTCACACGCCATAATTTCGGCCTAGTTATGGCGGAAAATAGGGGGAACAAGAGTCTGATTAACTGCAGTGTAAATAATACACCTCCACCCCGCCAAATGCGTATTTCCCCTATTGAACCTACTGAACGACATTTTCATTTGACTGTCTCGTCACTTATCGAACGTCATTGCACTAGGTTTCCTGTTGTTTCTTGGGCTGTTTAGAGGAAGCTCCCAACTTATTCGCTTGGAATAAATTCCAGAAGGTGATCTCATTCAACAGACAGTTTATTAATTTATCCACCACTTTTCTATTGGGCACTTTCTTTCGTAAATAATCTTCATTTGTATAATTACTTATGGTAATTTCCTTGCGTATAAAACGGAAGTGACCGATACCGAAAATAGCAAACCTTTGTGGAAGAATATGCTTCGTTTTGAAATTTTCATGTCTTTACTTTGGCACACAAACTCGAAAAGCGTTACCAAAAAGCGACAGGAAAACGCTTTATGCACCATTTCTGATGATTTTCGCTTGCAACCGATTCGTTTCCACGGAACTTCATGTTTGCCATTTTCCATCGTACAAAAATCGTTCATCACTAGTTCGAATCGTGTGATTTCGTTGAATATTTTCTTGTTAACCGTACCCCCGTACCTTGCGCGGTAGCTGAGCTGATCATGATGAAAAAAAGGTGGGTAAATAAGGTAGTCAGCAACACAGGTAATGAAGAAAGTCGTTGTTTACTAGTATCGAATGTGGTAACCTTGCACCACTGTGTAACCCGGATCTTAAATGATAATAATTTTGAAGTGAACTATGTTTACTAAACCTACGTAAAACTATGTTTAATAACTTAAATAAACTAAGTTTTTAAATAACTGAGTCTAATGGTTTGAAAAAATTTTTGTGTGAAAGAGCGCAAAATTAATAAATCACGCCAAAAAGCGTTACAATTTCTTTTCTGGTGATGAAGAAAGAACAAGCGAGAATGATTCTTAGTTACCTACCTACTGTCAAGATAAAGCTTGCGATGCAACATGAAAATGTCTCACTGTGTTGCGGACTTGTACGCAAGCGTTTTACTTGGGTCTTACCTAGGTAGGTACCGTTTCAATGGATTGCATGCAATTCAATGCAATAAATGGCATAAGATCATTGGAAGAAGATCAGTAAATGAAACATTTTATTAGATTTTCAGATTCTACGAGCTTTAAACCGTAAAACAGCAATTTTGAAAAACGCTGCAAATCCCTGCACAAAGGTTTATTATTTTGCACAGAATACCCTTCTGTTACAGATCACAGCTCTCTGTATAGATAACCCGTCTATATAATATGTACTATTCTATACATATTATGTAGATTGCAGACCCTCCGTAGGTTAGTACCTAACCCCGTACTCGTTACTAGGTACCTGCCTAAATCTCGAGTTAAATGTTGCTAAAATAATTCTGTCGATGACAAACAGTAAATAGAAAATGGCAAAAAGAAACGCAAATTATGAAGTTCTGAAGGAAAATTGTTGATGTGGAGTGAAATAGATGCCCCTTCTGCGTAGATCACTGTTTTCTGTGGTCAGTACCTACCCTCGTGGTCAAGTATAATGAACCGTTGTGTAATAACTGGCCCATCAATAATACTTCAATGGTTGGTCAAGTTGCAAAAGTACCGATCAACAAAATCCAGCCCCTTCTTGGTAGATGAACCGTTATGTAATAATTTATCGTTATGTAATAATTTACCGTTGTGCATCAATTTGCCGTTGTGTAATAATTTGCCACTCTGTAATAATTTACCCATCAATAATACTTCAAAGTTTGTTCAAGTTTCACAAGTACCTACCAACAAAATCCAATAGTCCATCACTTATCAAATGAAATAATATCGCAGAACAACCAACTCGACTTCATACAGCCATCCTTGATCATAATCAGGTGCTCCCTAGTGATGATATCCCGGCCGGATTTATACCGTTTGATTCACGATCGTGTTGCCGAAGCTTTTTGGTGCACACGAACGGCTAGACGTACAATGCTGCGGGTGGTCTCAAAAAATTGTTTAGCTCAAGACAAATTTAATAACGTAAAAAAACCATACCCTTCTATCGAAAGTTTTCGAGATAAGGCGTTCTGCAAATTTCAACCCCTATTTTGAACCCCTTAGAGATGACTGACAGTAACGCCGAGCTTCGAGGACCAACTAGACCCCGAACGGAACCTATAACCCGAATTTCATCAATTTTGTTTCATGGTAACTAAGAAAAGTGGCCAGTACGGAGTACGGCGTACGGCGGACAGACAGAAATTTTTTAATAACATTTTCGGATTCTACATGCATTGAAACGTAAACCATCAAATTTTGAGGGGGGGTTAGAATTTTTTTTCATGCTCGATTCCAATGGTTCATTATTGAAAATAATAAACCAAAAAATAAGTTGACCCCAAAAATGCAGAAATCAACTTCTGGTTGTCCCACGGGTTTGACCCCAGGCCTTCATGTTGTGTTTTCCATCAACTTCCAGTCCCAACATGATTGTGATGAGGTATGTTGTTGAATTCTACTCAACCGGTCCGAGTCACCCAATCAAAACTGAATCTGGACGCCGTTAACCTTTTCCCCGAAGAAAGTTCCCCAACATTTCAGTCAACCCAACTCCTTAACTACAGCCCAAAGGCGCAATCTGAGCCCGCAGTGGAGACGTAAGAAAAGGCGTCGTATACCTATCAGGCGACTGTTGTAAACCAGTTGCCGTTTTCCGCGTTCGCTTCGGAACAAGGGAGAGTTCAGCGTCCCGGGTTCACTTGCGCAGTAGAAAGTGGTTTCCGACAGGTCAGCATCCGAAGGTGTAAGATACACACTCGGGTTCATCCACGGACTTTTTTTCTGCCTTTTTTTCCGCGACTGCGCACACGCTCGTAGCGAGTTTCATAACCGACCGCCTTTTCCGGTTTAATGGACTTTTAATGCGTTCGAAAGGGCGCGGGGGAGGTCTCGGTCGTCTCATTCAACTTCAAGGAAGTTCCAGACAAGCAGCTTAAAGATACGATAGAATTTCCGAAGTAACCTATATAAAGTAGGATCGAACATTCTCCATAATTTTGTCCAAAATTTTGACCCCCCCCCCCCACCCCACAATTATTTTTTGTTTGAATTCAGAATTTTATATTGGATTACTATTTTAATTTTTATTGTTTTCAATAATATTATTAACCTTTGATTTGTAGAATGAAAATAAAATTAATCCCTCCTGAAAATTATGGGTTTACCACTATACTTTATACTACATCAACCAAAAACTCGAACGCGACAATGTTGAGAAATATCTATTTATTCATTTATTTAGGTAATAAACAGTACATGAAGCAATGCGCTGCGTCCCACTGAATGCACTATAAAACAATTAGAACATAAAAATTTGCAAATTATTACACAACGGTTTATTATTTACCTGTATAAATGCCCTTTCTGCGTAGATCACTGTTTTCTGTGGTCAATACCTACCATCGAGCTCCCTCCCAGGAAAACTAGGAAAAAAAATAAATGAAATAAAATGGGGGGGGGGAAATTGAGCATGTACTTGAGCCGAATTTAAATCGAGTACTGGAGCCGGCTGGGGAATTACAGTTTCATAAATATGCGGTGGATTCAATAATGTTGTGTCACTCATTATTATTTCATGAAGCATAACTTTTGTTGACGTTACAAAAGTACCTATCAACAAAATCCAAGATAGCTATCATTCTCCAAATTAAATAATATCACCGAACTACCAACTCGATTTCATACAGCCATGCGTGATTATAATCTGCTGTTCCCTAGCAATTATATCTGGGCTGGATGTGTACGGTTTCATTCACGAACTCGTTGACGAAGCTTTTCAGTGCAAATCCAGAGCCTTACTGTGAACGAACGGCCGGAAGTACAATGCTCCGGGTGGTCTCAAAAAATTCTTAAGTTCGAGATAAAAGCGTTAAAAAAATCGAGATGACGGTGCCCTGGAGATTTCAACCCCTATTTTTCACCTCTTAGAGATGACAAAGTAGCACCGAGCTTTGGGGAACCAAATTTCATTAATTTTCGTTCAATGGTAACTAAGAAAAAAACGATGTACGGATTTTTTTTTTAAATTACATTTTCGGATTTTACGTAGGTATCTAAAAACGGAAACCATAAAATTTGGAGGGGAGGGGTATAGTATTTATTTATTCAATTTTTATTTTTTTATTTTTTTCTCCCATGCTCGATTCCAAAGGTTCATCATTACCAAAAGAGAATATTCATATGTGGAGATGATGTGTGATGTCATCTTGATTGAATTCTTATCGGATCATCTGGGTTTCCAACCATAATACCCCTGTGAAATTCATTATGATCGGTGTATAAGAACCGGCGTGTATAAGGGATTTCATCATGATTTTGATTAAACATAAATGAAGGTCTTTGGACACCGGCAAAGAAACGGAAAAACTCGTAAACGATTTTTCCAGAATTTAATCAGCAAGGTAACTCCAAACTCCAAGGTAACTAAAACCCAAAACGCATTTAGGAAACGTGTGGAAATTTTGATTTTGGACAAAAATTATTTTGTTTTCTATAGCGATCACCATCAGGCTTCCGCCAAATTGGCAGACTCGGAAGCAGTTAAATTTTGGAAACAACTCCTCTGAAGATTCCTCATTATCCTCATATGGTTGGAAATAGGTCGTTGTCGAACCCTTTGTTCATGGAGAAGGTTGCTCTTGAAGGGAGTACTGGTTACTGATTAGTACTGATTACTTTTGATGGATTGGTTACAGTATTTTTTTATTGATTATGTTTACTAGACTATTATAAAATATTTCCTTAAACCACCCGTGATGGTCCGCATTTAATATAATATTAATTGAATTGTAAATTGAAGGAAAGCACGTTGACAAATTACGGTGAATGGGAAACTCGAATGACGTCTTGATTTAGCAGAGACTGGTTATGTGGAATGACGTGTACCTACGACCTCCGTTGACACCTTTCAGCAGGCACTGCTTATCATAATTTACTGGAATCATATGTTTGGACTGCGGGCTTCAAAGCCCCTAACCACAAATATCGATTGATGTGGGAAGCCGCAGAGATGAAATGAAAACTTATCGAAGGTAAGTAATTGAAAAAAAGAAAGCTCGTTCTACCGATTCGGACCCCCCTATTTTTCTCCCAGCACACAATTTTCTCACAGCACACAGCTGCACATTTTCGAGGCCACCAAGTTGGAAACGGGCTGTAGAACTGGCAGTCTGTAGTGTAAAGTCACGTGCGAGGGTCAGCGGGATTGGAAGTGTGGCAATCACCTTGAAGGCGGCTTTCCTCCGAAGTCCCTGGTACGGCATAGATTGCTTCGTTGGTCATCTTTTGATGAGCTTCATCTAACTCTTGATGAAGTACACTTTGTTGTGCAGTGGAGGCTGGTATGGGCAAGGAACGGGAGTGGAGGCGTGGATTGTATGGCTGACGGAAGAATAGAAATTTCTTTCACATCAGTGTCCCTATACATCTGATTTAGGTATAATAATAAAACTCTGCAAATTATTACACAACGGTTTATTATTTAACTGTATAGATGCTCCTTCTGCGTAGATCACTGTTTTCTGCGGTCAATACCTACCCTCGAGTCCCCCCCCCCCCCCCCCCCCCGGAAATCTCTAAATCAAGTAGTGGAGCCGGCCCGATTACAGTTTCATAAAATTGCGCGGGATTCAGTAATTCAATTATTCATAAACCCTCGATAATTTCTTCTCCGCTTCCAATTTCCTAATTTCATCATCGCATTGAATTGCATGCAATCCACTGAAAACCAATGAATTTCAATAGATTGATTGATTCATTGAAATGAAATTCCAGTTGAAATTACATTCCAATTAAAATCAGATTCCAAATGAAATCCAATTCCAATTGAAATATCTATTGAAAACCAATGGAAACGATGAACAACCTCCCAATATTAAACTCAAGTAAATTTAATTTGCAAATTCAACTCCAATTCCCAATATTGGGTACAAGATTGTTGCGGCGTCCCTGGCAATGATATCTGGGCTGAATGTCTACAATTTGATTCACCCTCCTGTTGACGAAGCCTGTCGGTGCAAACTTCGGGACCTTACTGCGAACGAACGGCTGGACTTACAATGATCCGGGCGGTCTCTAAAAACTCCCAAGTTCAAGAACTATTTAAAACGTAAAACATTTCGAGGTAACGGCGTCCTGGAGATTTCAACCCCCATTTTTCACCCCTTAGAGATGGATGACATTAACGCCGAGCTTCGCGGACCAACTAGAACCCAAATGGGACCTACAAACCAAATTTCATCAATTTTGGTTCCTAAGGAAAGTGCGAAGTACGGCGTACTGCGGACAGGCAGAAATTTCGTTTGTTGCATTTTTGGATTCTACGTACCTTGAAACGGAAACCATCAAATTTTTAGGAGGGGTTAAATTTTTTTTCATGCTCGATTCCAAAGGCTCATTATTGAAAATGATAAAACCAAAATCGTAACTTCGTCTTAGCGTTGATTAGATCAATAAATTTCACCTTTCTTTTCGGTTTCATCTCATCATCTCAGTGTTGGTGCATTTCTCTGCCCGTCTGTATATTTACTCGCACATCAGCACTTCATTATTCATCCAAATGAGAAGAAACTAGGGGCATACGTCGAGGGTAATCCGAATTGGAATTTGCGACCATTGACATTTGAAAAATTGGCCCAGGAGGTGGAGGGGTGGTGGACATATAAATAATAACTGTAGCGCAACACCTACTAAGATGATCCGATTTCAGTGATACTTGGATAGTTGAGGTTCGAGCCAGTAAGACGATCTCGATCGTAAATATTGGTCTTCGAAAGCGGATAATGAGAGAGGGGAATTGAGACATATTCTCAATTGTGGTTGAACACCAATTCAAGATGTTCTTATATGAATGACAGGTTTGCACTGGCTCGGGTACATTTTGTTATGACCCGAGCCACCTCTTGGCTACCTCTCTGACACAATACATAGCAAATATCAATAAATTGTGAGAGTTGCGTCGGGCTTGGAAATTATTGTGGGTAACCATGAACTTGAGAGAGGTAAACGGAAAGAGGCAAAGATACTGCAGAAGCATCATCAATTGATTCAATCTGCCGAACACATCTTCTACCTTTTAATGTAGAGCAGTGACCAATTGAATGGAAGCAATATCCTAACCTCGCTATATATCCAACCTGATTACACACCTATTATATACTTACACTAGTTCCAAACATTGTCAAAATATCTACCTAGAATAAACTTGGGAATATTGTATAAAACGTCACCAGCCTCAAACGCCAGCTCATACTTAACCTGAGAGAGTAACATATTATTTGCATTATCTTTGAATTTTCTTTGGTTTTTCCTATTTCAAGTGTACTTCCTTTTTTTTTCTTCTATGTTGTGCACATGTGAGTTCACAACTCTAAATTGCTATACATTTTTAAATTGGCGTCAGCCGTACTACCGAATAAATCAATAAAATGTTGACGAAGAGCGAGGTTTAACGACTTGGATGATTACATTTATATGACATAAACCATCGTTTCGCCAGCGCAGCTCTGAGTATTAAATTGCGACCGATACTGCCCTTAGGTTCCCCTAACATCCTTAAAGGGGCCAATGACTGCCAGCATCCTCGAGATGAAATTGATTTCACGCCTCTCAGATCACCAACGCAGATTAGAGTCCCTTCCGAGGAAGGAGTTTCAATAATAAGTCGGAGACGACCATCGCTCTCTCGGAATGACAACTGAGCCCTCAGAAGCCTCGCGCGCCATCCCGGAGCCTGACCTTATATACGTAGGGTCGTTCAAGAAAATGATTGTCGAAGACTTCTGTCGATTCATGCATCCTCAGCGTTCCAATGGCGGTAGGAGGCACTTTGTTTTCTCTTCTGCAGTCTTTCGAATGCGTTGGTACTTGCACATAAGTGATAGTTGATGATGTACCCTATGTAGAGAAATGCTTGCTTATAACAATGACATTCGGTAGTATGTTGTCGTAAGCAAAAATCATGTCTACAATTTACCATTCAAGTGGACACAATTAATTATATTTTCACAGACCAGTTATTATTGGCGAATCATTTCATGTACCTACTTATACCTGGGCAGAAATATTCTTAGTTCTGTGTATCATTTGTCGGTCTTGCATTAATTTGAACGACAAAAGTTCTTTTTGGTTTATTATTCTGTGAATAATACACCTATGTATTCGCTCAGCAAAAAATTTGTACAACAACCCCTCAAAATTTTTTCTTTTACGTTTCAAGGTACGTAGATTGCAAAAATGCAATGTCCGTCCGCCGTCCGCCGTATCATCCAAATCTGCTTTAATTTCGGTCTAAAAAAATCGTTCTTGCGCACACAGGCTCCATGTGGGCCTTAGTTGTGTTCCAAAACTTTGCAGCCCGATCGGAATATACCCGAGGGTGTTATGGGTGAAAAATGGGGGTAAAACGGGATTTTTTGGTGTTTTGGTAATATGAGCTTGTGAGGTATCATTTTCCATGTTTATTAGGACGAGGAGACCGAATATGAAGTCAGTTTTGATCTAGAGTGGAAAATTAAGGTTGTAACGAAGTTTCAGCCTTAAATTTACGTTAAAATTTGGTTTAAAATCGTCGATCTTCCGCACAAAGTTTGGTTCCCCATTTGGAAACACATTTGGGACCTAGTTGTGCTGCGAAGCTCGGCAGTCCGATCGGAATACACCCAGGGGTGTTATGGGTGAAAAATGGGTGGAAAAATAGGGTTTTTCGAGAGTTTTTGAGGTTTTAGTGAACATGAGCCTGTGAGGTATCGGTTTCCAAGGTTTTTTTAAGGGCGTGAAGACCGAATATGACGTTTATATTGATCAGAGAATGAAGAATTGAGGTTGTAACGAAGGTTCAGCTCCCAAAATTCATTTTTTATGAGTCAAAAACCTCGGAAATTGTCTGAAATCACCATAAACTTGTATAATAACACTAGGCTTAGTATCAACAGGTGAATCAATACAATTAAATTGCACTATAAATGACAAAAGATAATTTATCGAAAAATAGGAGCCTAATTCGTGTTTTTTGGGGTCCAAAGAAACCATAAAAAATAGCTATTTCAATTATTGCACATGAAAGAAACAATAAATGTATTGCCAGCATTTCTGCTGGAAATCCATGTGGAGGCCTTGTGGAGATTACAGGGCCCTGAACAGCGCAACAATTCCAGATCGGTACCCGCTGCCACACATAAGAGATTTTTCACAGATCCTTCATGACAAAACAATTTTCTCCACAATAGATCTCAAAAAAGCATATCACCAAATTCCAGTAGCCCAGGAAGACATCCAAAAGACTGCTATTACTACGCCATTTGGCATGTTCGAATTCCCCGCCATGCCATTTGGATTACGGAACGCAGCTCAAACTTTCCAACGATTCATGCATAAGGTTCTGGATGGATTGAATTTCACATTTGCATACCTTGATGATGTCCTGGTGGCTTCAGCAGGCCCACAGGAGCACTTGAAACATTTGAGATTAGTATTCCAGCGATTGAGGGAGTTTGGATTGGTTATAAATGAGGAAAAATCTATTTTTGGTAAATCAGAGATTTGTTTTCTTGGTCGTGCAGTCAATAAGGAAGGGTTTCGCCCTACACAGAGAAAGACCGAAGCCATCATGAACTTCCCATTGCCTGGTACTAAGGATCAGCTCAAACGGTTTTTGGGAATGGTCAATTTCTACCGGAGATTCATGCCAAGAGGGATAGAGACACAAATTCCTTTGTTCGAATTAATTGAAGGGAACAAAAAGAACGACAAAACACCAATCGTATGGAATGAAAGGACAAAGAGGGCGTTTCAGGAGTGCAAGGAGTCTCTGGTAAAGGCAGTTACTTTTGCCTTTCCAATTGGGGAGGAGGCACACTTGTCACTAGCAGTGGATGCGTCTGAGACTGCCATTGGGGGAGTCTTACAACAGAATACCAGGAAGGGACTGAAACCTATGGGATTTTTTTCGAAAAAACTTAATGCAGCCCAAATGAATTACAGTACATACGATAGGGAGCTTTTGGCAATGTATGAGGCAGTAAGATACTTCAAGCACGAGCTGGAAGGACAAACTTTCACAATCTTGACAGACCATAAGCCCCTTTCCTTCGCATTTACCCAAAAGTTGGACAAAGCAACTCCCCTGCAGCGGCGATACCTCAATTTCATCTCGCAGTACAGCACTGATTTGAAACACACACCCGGGGAACAGAATGTAGTTGCAGATACCTTATCCAGAGTAGCCGCATTGTCTTTACTGGGGAATATCACCGAACAGGAGCTGGCAGCAGCGCAGACCACAGACCAGGAATTGCAGGATTTGGTGGAGAATCGAGTTGCAACTTCCTTAAGCCTTGAGAAGAGGAGATGTGGCACAGAAGACATTTGGGGGGAAGAGAGAAATAACAGATTCCGTCCGTTCCTGCCCCTGCAATTCAGACAAGCTACGTTCAACAGGGTTCATGGGTTGTCACACCCAGGATATAAGGGCTCCTTTCAAGCACTGCAGCAGCGAGCAGTATGGCCTGGGATGAGGAAGGACATACGAACATGGACGCGAGAGTGCATAGAGTGTCAAAGGAGCAAGGTTGTGCGGCACACAAGGAGCCCCTGTGGAAAATTCCCCGAAACTTCTTCAAAATTCGACCACATTCACATAGACATTGTAGGGCCCCTACCACCAGTGCGAGGAAAACGGTACTGTCTGACGTTCATTGATCGGTTCTACAAATGGCCAGAAGCATTTCCAATTTCCGACATCAGGGCAGAGACAGTGGCAATGCTGATCAAAGATGCGTGGGTGCCACGATACGGGGTTCCTTTGACAATTACCACGGACCAGGGAACTCAATTCGAGAGCCATCTCATGGCCTGCCTGTTGCAGAAGCTGGGGTCCAAAAGAATTCGCACTACAGCATACCACCCGCAGGCTGATGGGCTACTTGAAAGGTGGCGTAGAACCTTAAAGGAGAGGATCAGGTGCCTCAATAGCCCAAATTGGGTTGAAAGTTTGGCCCCAATCCTTCTCGGGTTGAGGAGCACGGTTCATGAAGATTTTGGTGCCTCTTCCGCCGACTTGGTGTATGGGGTACCGTTAAGGCTTCCAGGGGACTTCTATGAGGGACCACCTGAAAATCCAATACAGGCGCCCGAATACGCGAGGCTGTTGAAGGTAGAGATGGGGAAGCTGCGGATGCCAGCCATAAGGTGTCAACAGTCCTTCATCTACGTACCCAAGGACTTGAGAACGGCAGACTTTGTGTTCGTCAAGGTGCCTGGGCTTGGAAACTCCCTGAAACAACCATATGAGGGCCCATACCGCGTGGTCCAGAGGGGAGAGAAGGTTTTCCTGCTCCAGATGCAAGAGGGGACCAGGACAGTCTCAATCGACAGGCTTAAACCAGCCTTCATCCAGGGGGAAGGGGGAATAGTGTAGTGACCGAGTCACTACACATCATCACATAGTTTCGCGGTTACCTACCAAATGTTTGTTTTGTTTACCTGAGTTTCCAATAAAAGATTCATTCTAGTGTTTGATACCATCCAAACTTTCGTCCTCTTTCTTAAAGAGCGAGATTCATAGGTCCGATGTCATAGGAATTCTGTTTGAGACTCAGACGGGAGAGTTATCATTTTTGCCTAAGTAGTACTTACCTACTAATTTGTTGATTCCCATTTGAATGAAATGTAAGTGATACGAGCGAAGTTCGAATGGAATTTCAGAAATAGGACCATGCATGTGCAGTATATTGAAACTGTACTTTTCATAGTATTGTAATGGGTATCTCGATGGTTCGATTTGAGTTGAAATTACGAGATTCCACAGAATTTAAGAGAATCCACTTTGGGAAAAAATTGACGTTTTTACAATAATGTGGAATTGTGGACAGAACCAGGCAAAAACTCGTCAACATTAAATCCCACCAATTGAGAGATATGAAAAACTATATTTACTCACGTTTTTTGTTTCATATAATTTTTAATATGTCCGCAACCGATTCTGTCGTGACTAATACACTCTTGACCTTGTTCCCCCAAAGCCAATGTATTGTCCCCTTCTTGTTTGAGGGCTCAGTTTTGAGTTAAACATTTCCCTGCCTGCGTAGCTCTCAAAAAAAGGAACACCTTCTGATAGAAAGT
The DNA here is from genome assembly GCA_954871275.1 of Leptopterna dolabrata. Lineage (NCBI taxonomy): Eukaryota > Metazoa > Arthropoda > Insecta > Hemiptera > Miridae > Leptopterna > Leptopterna dolabrata. The sequence continues at coordinate 52,457,139 of OX940978.1, read as the reverse complement.
GGCTGAAGGGTCAAAGGCGTCACGACCCTCTGACTTTCTTCCACATCCCATAGGCAGGAGGGTGCGGTGGTTTGGCGGGAGAGGAAATACCAATAAGGAATCTGCTGAATCTCCAGCTCTTCTGCACGGGACCCTTTGCATTCGTGATCGCTTTACATTCAGGATTGCAATAGCAAGAACGTGGAAGCTGAAAAACGTTGCAAATTATTACACAACGGTGTATTATTTAACTGTATGGATGCCCCCTCGGCGTACATCACCGTTTTCCCCGGTCAATACCTATCCTCGAGCCCCCCCCCCCCCCCCCCACCCCGGAAAGCCCTAAACCGAGTACTAGAGCCGGCCTGGGAAATAGAGTTTCATAAAAATGCGCATGGTTCAATAATAAATCATTACTTATTTGTTGTTATTCATGAACCATAACGTTTGTTCACGGTACAAAAGTACCTATCAACAAAATTCAGAAGAGCCATCATTCTTCAATAATGAAACCATATCAAGGAGCAACTAACTCGACTTCATACAGCCACACTTGATTATAATCAAGTGTTTTCTAGCAATGATAATATATTATCTGGGTTGGGATTTATACCGTTTGATTTACGATCATGTTGATGAAGCTTTTCAGTGCAGACGAACAGCTCGTCTTACAATGCTCTGGGTGGTGTCGAAAAATTCTTTAGTTCAAGATCAATATTCAAAAACGTAAAAAAAGCCATACGCCTCTACTGAAAGTTTTCGAGCTACGGCGTTATGAAAATTGATACACCCAATTCTTCACCCCTTCGAGATAACTAACAGTAACGCCGAGCTTCGCAGGCCAATAGACCCCGAATGGGACGCACAAACTTATTTCATTAATTTTGGTTCATGGTAGCTAAGAAAAGTGTGAAGTACGACGGACGGACAGAAATTTCTTTATTCCATTTTCGGATTCTACATACCTTAAAACGGAAACAATCAAATTTTGAGGGGCCGTTAAAATTTGTTTTTCATGCTCGATTCTAAAGGTTTATTATTGAAAATAACGAACCAAAAAATAAAAATAAATTGCACCCATAGGTACCTACTATTGCTAATTGCTTAGGCCAACTCTTCCACTTAGCACGGCTATGGCAAGAAGTGGGGTAATTCCTAATGTTACTTATTTATTTACAGTTACCTAACAAGTTTAATAGGTCTGGTTGTATTGATTGATTTTTAACCTTTTTTAGAAGTAATACATTTATTGGTTTATTATTTTCAATAATGAACCATTGGAATCGAGCAAGAAAACAAAAATTCTAACCCCCCTCCTCAAAATTTGATGGTTTACGTTTCAAGGTATGCAGAATTCGAAAATGCAATAAAAGATTTCTGTCTGTCCGCCGTACGCCGTAGTGGCCACTATTCTTAGTTACCGTGAAACAAAATTGATGAAATTCGGGTTATAGGTTCCGTTCGGGGTCTAGTTGGTCCTCGAAGCTCGGCGTTAATGTAAGTCATCCCTAAGCGGCGAAAAATAGGGGTTGAAATCTCCAGGACGCCGTTATCTCGAATTTTTGTACGGTTTTAAATAGTTCTCGAACTTGGGAGTTTTTTAAGACCACCCGGAGCATTGTACGTCCAGCCGTTCGTTCACAGTAATGTCCAGAATAATTATGCACCGACAGGCTTTTTCAACAGAAGGGTGAATGAAATGGTGTATACATTCAGCCCAGGTATCATTGCTAGGGACGCGCTAAAATCGGGAATTGGCCCGAGATCATCATTGCTAGGGAGCTTCTGATTGTCGAGTTGGTTGTTCTGTGATTTGAAAAATGATGGCTCTTTTGGCGTTTGTTGATAGGTAGTGAAACTTGAACAAACGTTGAAGTATTATTGATGGGTAAATTATTACACAGCGGTCAATTACTGCACAACGGTTCATATACCATCTACGTAGACGGGGCTGGAGTTTGTTGGTAGGTACTTTTGCAACTTTTTTCACTACACATCAACAATTTCCCTTCAGAACTTCATTATTTGCGTTTCTTTTTGCCAATTTAGTTAGGTACCTACTGTTTGTCATCGACTGAATTATTTTGGCAACATTTAACTCGTGATTTAGGTAGGTGCCTAGCAACGAGTACGGGGTTAAGTACTAACTTACGGAGGCTCTGCGATCCACATAATATGTATAGAATAGTACATATTATATTATATAGACGGGTTATCTATACAGAGAGCTGTCGTGCTCTGTAGCAGAAGGGTATTCTGTACAAAATAATAAACCGTTGTGCAGGGATTTGCAGCGTTTTCTTAATTTCATTTCATTTCAAGCTCTCTGTTCTCTCTGTGACGGTCGGGTTGCAAACGATCGTTGCTCAGAAATTATTGCTATTTACAGCCCCCCGTCGCCATATCGCTTGCTTTCCAGAAGTCTTCCAGAAGTTGTCGAAAACCACGAAGCGAAAGGCGAGGTTGGTTGTGATCGGATCTTTACCAACAGTCGACACGGGACGATATCGGCACCTGACATGCAACAGGACCGTCATCAGAGAGAGGGAAAGTCCCGTCCGCGTCCTTCCAAGCTTTCATCCGCGGGACGCGCTACAGGATCGAGAAAAGTTCTCTACAAGAAACGCGAAGCTGCAGTAATCATCGCCGCTTCCCAGCTTATTTGCTGTCCTCGAGAGATCTTGAGTTGTTACTTTTCCACCGGCCGATGAGTTTCTTCAATTCCGCCGCCTTCGTCGTGATTTATCACTCTTCAACTGCATCCAGTTTTCCTCCAGAAACGGCCTTTCGAAGTGAGAATGGATGGACGAACAGAGCCACTTAACGCTATTGGACGTTGCAACCGTTTCATAAGTTATTTTGTGTCGAACTAGCTACGAGTGTACGAGTATTATAACAGGTTCTCGCATACTACTATAATAAAGTGCTATCTACTGTCATACTAGTGTTCATAGGGACAACCAACAAGTCAACCTGCTTGATCCCTGAAATTTTCATCAAAATCGGTGTCAAGAAAAGAATCACATCTGAAGTTACGGCTGGAGTTCGATTTTGGTCATTATGATTTACAATAATGAACTTCTAGAAGCATGAAAAAATAACCGCTGCAAATTTTTACACAATAGTTTATGATTTGCCTGTATAGCTGCCCCCTTTGCGTAGATTACAGATTTCTTTGGTCAACACCCTTGAGCTCCTCCCCAGGAAAGCCTTAAATCGAGTATTTAAGCCGGCCTGGGAATTTTCATAAAAATGCGCAGGATTAAATAATTCAATAATTAATTATTTGCCGTTATTAATGAAGATAACATTTGCTGAAGTTTCAAATGTACCTATCAACAAAATCAAAAAGAGCCATCATTCTTCAAATTAAATAATATCACGGAACAACCAGCTCGACTCCATACAGGCATCAGTGATTATAATCAGGTGTTCCCTAGCAATGATATCTGGGCTGGATTTATACCGTTTCATTCACGACCATGTTGACGAAGCTTTTCGGTTGAAACGAACGGCTGATCGTGCAATGCTCTGGGTGGTCTCAGAAAATTGTTTAGTTCAAGGTAAATTTAAAAACGTTAAAAAAAACATTCTATCGAAAGTTTTCGAGCTACGGCGTTCTGAAAATTGCAACCCCTATTTTGAACCCCTTAGAGATGACTGACAGTAAAGCCGAGCTTAGCGGACCAACTAGACCTTAAATGGGACCGATAAACCATATTTCATTTTTTGGTTCATGGTAAGGAAAGTGCGAAGTACGGCGGGCGGACAGAAACGGAAACGACCAAATTTGGTGTTGCGGGGGGGGGGGGGGGGGTTAATCTTTCTTTTTTCATGGTCGATTCCTTGAGTCCATTATTGAAAATAATAATATTTAAAAAAAAAAAGAAAAAAAGATTTGATGGTTTGTGTTCAGAAGTATTGGTATCCGAGTTGAATTTAAAAAATGCTGCAAATCCCTTCACAACGGTTTATTATTTTGTACAGAATACCCTTCTGTTACAGATCACAGCTCTCTGTATAGACCCGTCTATATAATATAATATGTACTATTCTATACATATTATGTAGATCGCAGACCCTCCGTAGGTTAGTACCTAACCCCGTACACGTTACTAGGCACTTATCTAAATCACGAGTTAAATGTTGCTAAAATAATAAATTCTGTCGATGACAAACAGTAACTAAAACGGCAAAAAGAAACGCAAATAATGATGTTCTAAAGGAAAATTGTTGATGTGGAGTGAAATAGATGTCCCTTCTGCGTAGATAACTGTTTTCTGTGGTCAGTACCTGCCTTCGTGGTCAAGCATAATGAACCGTTGTGTAATAACATGCCCATCAATAATACTTCAACGGCTGTTCAAGTTGCACAAGTACCGATCAACAAAATGCAGCCCCTTCTTGGTAGATGAACCGTTGTGTAATAATTTACCATTTTGTAATAATTTACCCATCAACAATACTTCAACGTTTGTTCAAGTTTCAGAAGTACCTATCAACAAAATCAAAAAGAGCTATCGTTCTTCAAATTAAATATTATCACGGAACAACCAGCTCGACTTCATACAGCCATCAGTGATTATAATCAGGTGCTCCCTAGTGATGAAATCCGGGCCGGATTTATACCGTTTGATTCACGATCGGGTTGACGAAGCTTTTTGGTGCACACGAACGGCTGGACCTACAATGCTCCGGGTGGTCTCAAAAAATTGTTTAGCTCAAGACAAATTTAATAACGTAATAAAAACCATACCCTTTCATCGAAAGTTTTCGAGCTACGGCGTTCTTAAAATTTCAACCCCTATTTTGAACTTCTTAGAGATGGCTGACAGTAACGTCCAGCTTCGAGGACCAACTAGACCCAGAACGGAACATATAACCCGAATTTCATCAATTTTGTTTCATGGTAACTAGAAAAGTGGCCAGTACGGCGTGCGGCGGACAGACAGAAATTTTTGTATTGCATTTTCGGATTCTACATACCTTGAAACGAAAACCATCAAATTTTGAGGGGGGGTTAGCATTTTTTTTCATGCTCGATTCCAATGGTTCATTATTGAAAATTATAAACCAAAAACGGAATAAAAAAATGTGTCCGTCTACCGCACGCCGCGCCATATTTACGCGGAACCTTTTCCTCATTATCACCATGAACCAAAATTAATTAAATTAGGTCTGTAGGTCCCATTTGGGGTCGAGTTGGTCCACGATGCTCGACGTTACAGTCAGTCATTTTTAAGGGGTGAATAGAAGGGTAAGTACCTATGGTTGTTATTTTAAACCGTTTTAAAAAAATTGATTCCGAACTTAGGGATTTTTTTAGACAACCCGGAGAATTGTACGTCCGGCCGTTCGTTCACGCGAGACCCTGAAGTTTGAACCGAAAGCTCCGTCAACATGAGTGTGAATCCTACGGTATAAGTCCACCCCAGATTTCATTGCTACGGAACAGCTGATTATAATCACGCATGGCTTCATGAAATCGAGTTGGTTGTTCCACGAACTCGATTATTATTTTAGATTTCGTTGATAGTTTGGGCATTCCTGGACTAAGCCCGAGTGTAAGTATTGACCATAAAACTGTGATCTACGCAGAAGAGGTATAAGGAAAATAACAAACAATTGTGCAGCGTTTTCCATGTATTTGCAACCACAGCAGGCTGGGGACCAACTAGCCCAGACCGTCAACATATCCGGAATTGGGTACTGGCAGACAGGCACGGAACAAAATTTGTTCCTTTATTTATTTATTTATTTACAAAACGGGCAATCCCAATTTCCCACCTGCCGAATGGATTATACGGAGGACATAAAATGTCTGCGGTTTTGGCATGAGAACAGGGATTTCTTACGGTAATAAGTGAAGTCCATGTTGTATTCGGAAGCTGCTATTAGTTGGATTTGTGTAGGGAGAGAACAAAATGTGAAACCGATTTTAAAATGAAAACGGTTACGTGGCGCAGACGTTTAAATTTTCTGGTGTAATACCACTGAGTCACAGAATTTCCATATGTTTGACGATTGTTTCCTGTTTGTCCAGCTGACTGACGATGAATTACAAATTGGTTTCAGCTCGAGGAACATCGGCTGCCTTCAAAATGTAAGGAAACCACCGCATTCCGCTGTCTATTCAGAATTCACGTCCGTGTGTGTCCCGATCGCCTTTGGTGAGGAAGGGCTACGATGAATCCTTATTGTCGTGTTGACACCGGAGAAGTCGTGGCTTACTGGACATTCCGAAGATGATACGCCGAGCGAATACGTCCGTTTATCGAAAGGAAACTGTCGTCCGAGACACGCCAAATCACGAAATCTTTTCTCTTTCCAAACTCCGATCGCCTTTGACGCGTGATAAACTGTGAAAAATTCCTCGGGACGATTCTCCCACTGGTGTGTGTCATCTCTTCTTTTTTTTCTTTGCAATTTGATTCGTTTCTCAGGCAGGTAGGAAGTGAAAACGAGATCTCCGCGAGCACAACCGCGAGCAACCTACGGCAAGATCACACTTTCTCATCCGTTCGTTTGCTCACAGGGAATCTCTGTGATTCTGGAGTTGAATAAAATTATAGAATAACACTGTTTTCATAATCCAGAGTCTGACTTACTTAACCTAGCCAATTAAATTTACAAACACCAAAATGTACCTAAATGGTCACTGTGGTTTATTATTTTCAATAATGAACCTTTTGAATCCTGCATGAAAAAAAAACCCTCAAAATTTGATGGTTTCCATTTCAAGGTGTGTAGAATCCTAAAATGCAATAAAAATATTTCTGTTTGTCCACCGTACACCGTACGCCGTACTTCGCACTTTCCTTAATTACCATGAACCAAAATTGATGAAATTTGGTTTATAGGTCCCATTTGGGGTCTAGTTGGTCCACGAAGCTCGGTGTTAATGTCAGTCATCTCTTAGGGGTGAAAAATAAGGGTTGAAATCTCCAGGACGCTGTTACCTCGATTTTTTTAACATTTTTAAATATATCTTGAACTTGGGAGTTTTTTGAGACCACCCGGAGCATGGTACGTCCAGCCGTTCGTTCATAGTAACGCCCCGAAGCTTGCACCGACAGGCTTCGTCAACAGGAGGGTGAATCAAATTGTATACATTCAGCCCCGATATCATTGCTAGGAAGCACCTGATTAATCACGGATGGCTGTATGAAGTCGAGTTGGTTGTTCTGTGATATTATTATTTGAAAAATTATGACTCTTTCGGATTTTGTTGATAGTTACTCTTGCAACTTGAACAAGCGTTGAAATATTATTGGGTTAATTATTACTCAACGGTAAATTATTACTCAATGGTAAATTATCGCACAACAGTAAATTATAACACGAAGTTTACGGGATTTACCTTATGCTTCATGAATAACTACAGATAATTAAAAATGCTTTAATTATTGAATCCCGCGCAATGTATGAAACTTTCATTCCCGGCCCGGCTCCAGTACTCATTTAGGGCTTTCCTGGAGTGTACTCGAGGGTACTGACCACAGAAAACAGTGATCTATGCAGAAGGGGCATCTATACAGATAAATTGTGTCATAATTTGCAACTTTTTTTTTTCATCCAATCCGGTCGGTATAGTCTGGTACTGCTATAGAATGTCATCCTGTGGGCTGAGCGAGATGCGCTAGCGATGTGAAGTATGCGAGGAGAGTTGTCTAACAAGGTAGGTTAGGTATTTGTTGCCATATTTGCGTTTGGTATTTCTGAATGGGTTTTCATGACTGAACATTTTTATGTTCTACTTGAATGAAAGTATGTTAATATAGAGTCATTGAAGTTACTAGATGTGTACAAAGTTACCTAGGTGCAATAAAAACTAATTTCTCCGTCATTCAAGTCCCTGCGAGTTGGAGTGTACACTCAAACCTTTCGTTGGCTCCTGTATTTACATGCTACTACAAGTCATGAGTTTCAATTTTTCCTGTCTTCAGATATTAGAAGTGAGTTGGTACTTCTTGCAGATATGTGATGATGTCTTCAGAATCACGTCAGTATTCATATTCAACTCCAGCAAATCACTGCTATCACTACGCAGTCCGCAATTTACCCGAGGGTTTGTTGAGGGGCCTCTGTGACTTCGTATACTTGAATAGGTAGGTTGGCCGACAAGAATTTATCGATAATGCGAAGGTGTGTGGATCCCCGTCTCGGTGCCGAGGGGATTCCGGGTTGGAGCAGGTGAACACGCGACTTTCTCTTTCTCATGAGCCTTTGACCTCGACGTTTCGGGGTCTAGAGGTCCCCTCCTTCAGTCGGGCGGTGGAAATGGGAACCATCAGCTACTCTTCGCGACGAAGCAGAGGTCGGCATCTTCAAGCAGATACCCGGTTTTTTACGGTTTCAGGAAGAGAAAATGGCCCGGCCCTCCCACATACCACACCGTATACTGCGGTTCTTTCATCTCCAACTGTTTTAATTCGGGGGCTGTGTTGGAGCTGTCGCTTGAAATTAGCTCCAAGACCGCTCGATCTAGCGTGTTCGGATCCCAGAATTTGTACGGAAAGTTAAACAATTACATACATAAATATGAAGTTTCTTAGCAAGTACCATCGTAATTATGTCATTCCCAACCTTTGTGTCTAATTAGGAACAGCCGAGCGTTTATTTTCTCTCCCAAAAGATAGAACCTGTTGTAAAAACGCAGCAAATTATTACACAAAGGTTTATTATTTACCTGTTTAGATGCCCCTTCTCCGTAGATCAATACCCTCAATACCCTCGAGCTCCCCCCAGGAAAGCCCTAAATCGAGTACTGGAGCCGTCCCCGGAATTACAGTTTCCTACAAATGCGCGGGATTCGATAGTTCAATAATTAATTATTTGTAGTTATTCATGAAGCATAAGGTAAATAATAAAACGTTGTGTAATAATTTGCCGTTGTGTAATAATTGGCCCATCAGTAATACTTCAACATTTTTTCAAGTTTCAAAAGTACCTATGAACAAAATCCGAATGATCCATCATTTTTCAAATGAAATAATATCGCAGAGCAACCAACTCGACTTCATACAGCCATCGGTGATTATAATCAGGTACTCCCTAGCAATGATATCTGGGCCGGATTCTTACCGTTTGATTCACGATCATGTCTACGAAGCTTTTCGGTGCACACGAACGGCTGGTCGTAAACCACCTTTGGGTGGTGTCAAAAAATTCTTTAGTTCAAGATCAATATAAAAAAGTTTAAAAAAAACCTTTCTACTGAACGTTTTCGAGTTACGGCGTTCTGAACATTTCAACCCCTATTTTTCACCCCTTGGAGATGACTGACATTAACACCGAGCTTCGAGGACCAACTAGACGCCAAATGGGACCTACAGACCAAATTTCATTAATTTTGGTTCATGGTAACTAAGAAAAGTGATAAGTAGGGCGTACGGCGGGCGGACAGAATTTTTTTATTGCATTTTTGGATTCTACATTCCTTGAAACATAAACAATCAAATTTCGTGGGGGGGTTACTTTTTTTTTAATGCTCGATTCCAAAGGTTTGTTATTGAAAATAATAAACTAAAATTCACCCGTCAAGAAAACCTACTCTGCCGCAAAAAGTATTAATGTCCATTTTTCCCGCCAAAGCAAGTAGCATGCCCGGCGCTTCGCACAACGCGCTCTTGGATGTGCAAATAGAAACCTAATCTTTCTCCCTCTTAACCCTCCCTCCCTCCGCCGTGACACTCTGTTTCCCTGTTTCATCGCTGTTTACCGGGGAGCTTTTTACTTCAGAGCTTGTGACGGTGGGCAGTTCTTGAATTGTTTGTGCTTCCAGTGAAGATGGGGGCGGTCAGGCTGAAACCTAATCGCTATCCCTTCTTAACTAGTGATAATATCGCTGGTCTAGGACGGGGAATCTCGAGGGTCCACCGTCACTCTACTCACTCTGTCACAAGCTCCACAGCCTACGTTTCAAGGCTGAGGAGGTTTGTATAATCCCTACATCAAATAACATGGACATAGAAAGAAAAACGGAGTCATTGAAAAATAGTCTATTTCCACTAATACACGAAAAACGCAAAAAACACTGTTATACCGGTTTCGGTGATCAAACCATCGTCAGTAACACACAATAACTCTTATTACAATATTATTACAACAACTAGTTATTGTGTGTTACTGACGATGGTTTGATCACCGAAACCGGTATAACAGTGTTTTTTGCGTTTTTCGTGTATTAGTGGAAATAGACTATTCTTCAATAACTCCGTTTTTCTTTGAAATGGGTTTCCACGATTTCGTCGCGAGTGATTTAGTTCGTAACATGGACATGTTTTTGGCGACTGTAAAGTTCATTATTGAAAATAATGAACTACCTCTTTTTGTACCTACCATATACACAACTCGGAACAAACGATGGAATTAATTAGGTAGGAACATGTTTGTTACATACATATCTAGCACAGGAAGGAAAACACGTAAAGTATCTTCGCAGGGGGAAGGTGGTTGCTCCGTGGTCAAGTTCACCGATGGCCCCAGGGTCTTACCAACTTTCGTTGGTTCTCTCTGGCGGTCAACGTAGAAGTTCACGAGCCCCATAACGCATTTCGTAACTCCAACCCTCTTTCACCTCCTCACTCACCATTCGAGTCAATGGACTCCTAACGGGTCGAAAGCCCAGCGTTTCACTTGTTCAAATAATTTGAGAATGTTGAACTCACACAGTTGACTAAATTTGTTGATAATCGTCATCGAATCTGCCTGGATGTTCTTCCTCCTCGGTAATAGAGAGTACACGTTTGACAGTCCAGTAAGTCTAATTGTTGCTAATTCCACCTGGTTCACGGGGACTTCGAGGGCGCAAAGTACGAATTAGAAACTCACAGAAGGATCATCAGCTCATCATCGTCATTCACCTAAACCAAATAATTCATTAGTTGAATGATAATAAGCAGAATCCGAAAGTATGAATATCAGAACTTCTAGTTTTTAACTGACTTTACATAGACCTAGTTTCAATCAAATTGGCTCAGTAATATCTAAGGTATGGTTTGAAGGGGTTTGGTTCCAACAGCTTCGCACTAATTCAAATCTTCAAATTTCCAACATTCCCTGATTAAAGATTACTATGTTATGATTGCCGGTCAGATGAACAATTTTCATTCCTCGCCTAATAACAATTATTGCATTATGCACTCCAGATAAGCTACCAGATCGATGCTGAACGGGATATTCATAGGGTCAGAGGAATAATTGGAGATAGAAACGATAATATTGTAGCAACTTGGAGCCAAACAAACATACCTTATTGACCAAATGACCTGTCTCTTCACTTAGTGGAGCTGAACCACTTTATTGGACTGCCAACTCAAGTAACTATGGTTTCCAGCGCACAATAATTACAGAAATTCATTTACTTGTAGGCGACGCCTCCTCGTTGATGGAAGGCACAACTCAGCCGGACATGGCTGGTGTTCGGATTAATCCGAAAAGTCCTCATTGGAACATTCACTTAAAACTGTTGACGATGCATGAAACCCGAAATAAATTCCCGACGGTATTCAAATTCGTACAGCTGACATTCCTCCCTACAAGAATTTTCGGGATTTACACCAGGAATTGTGATTCGGAGAATAACATCTTGTGGACGATTTACAGCGTGTTGTTATTTTTGGCGGTATCCGGAAATTCAATATATTCTTTGTATTTCTACCAGCATTTGAACCCGGAGATGTATGACAGGAGTGCCTTGAGGTTGTGTTTGGATCGGTTTCATTTTCTTATAACAAATTTCTCTGGGGTTTTTTGCATTTTGAATTCTTTATTTACAGCTGAAAAATATTTAGAGCTATTAACAACCATCAGCAAAGTGGATAGCGTCATTCAAAATCTTGGTTTTCATTTAGAGTTGAACTGTGTTCGTTCGTACGCTCAGTTGATGATTCGAATGATCGCGATTCTCGTGTTCGGGTACCTGCACAGCTCGAACCTCCTGGAAAAGAGCATCTCCGGTTGTGACGTCCTGGCAGTTTCCAACATCGTCGGCATGGTCGCCCCTCTGGCGATAGTAGCCGCCATGGAGTATCAGCATTCCGAGCTCATGGGAATCGTTGAGCACCGATTACACGCCATAAAACAGCGCTTGCTGGAGCTAGGCGCCAAAAGCCCAAACCCCAGCCTGAACGAACTCTCGGAACTGGAATCTCTGGTGAAAATATACAATCAACTAAACGAATCTGCTATAGTCATCGGCGACATATACGGGAAGCAGCTGTTGTTCGTGGTGGGCACCACATTCGCTACGGTTACCTCCTGTGCGAATTACGTGGTGCAAGACGTTATTCTACTCATAACTCAAAGACCCATCCGTTCCACTACGGTTCTTCTCCTGAACAGCATTTGGGGATCGTACAGGCTGCTGGAGCTCTGGTTCATTATTGCAGCTTGTGACGGCGTTGTCGAAAGAGTACGTAAGAGAGTGCTGTTGATTCATTACGCTTTGAAAATACGGCTCTAACGCAGTGAAGATGGTCGTGTTTTCATGTTTAGTATGTGTTTCTTGGCATGTCATCCAAGCATTATAGCTGGGTACTTTGCATTTTGGTTTATTTTTTTCATATTTGCACTCGTGTTTGGTACTCCTAGAACTCAGACCACATGATAAATGGCAAAACTTATATAACTTAATTATTAATTTCTTCTAACAAACCAGGACATTTTTTGAGACCACCCGGAGCCACTATGCGTCCAGCCGTTCTTTCACAGTGTAAGGCCCTGAAGTTTGCACCGAAAAACATGTCAACATGAGTATGAATGAAACGGTATACACCCACCCAAGAAATCAGTGCTAGAGAACAGCTGATTATAATCCAATCAGCTGTGATGTGACGTGTGAGGGAAGGCTACTGGTTACGGTTAACAAAGCTAGTAGGTGTTTTCCAGTCTAAATAGCGTCTATATTCTTAGCTAAGTAACGCTAACCTAACTATTCTGGTTTTGTGCTTTACATACGTATATAAGTAGATGTTTTGTTACAATCCCGTGAAGATTTGACCACGTCAATATTGGCAAGCGTTGGATACTAGGTATATTTAATCCATGACTCGTTTGAGCAGTATTCATGATCATTTCATGCAGGTACCAGTAGCGGTGCGTGGGGTCTATGTCTACAAAATACCCCAAGGCAACAACAACCCTTCCCTTATTTACTGATTGAGTGATATTCAGCAAAGCTTATCTCTTTTAATCAACACTATCGTCGTATGTCAATGTCGACAATTTCTACTGCAAATTAGCCACCGAATTCATGTGTTACAAAAATATAAATACACTAAAACCCGTCGGCCGGTACCTACTTGAATGGAGAAGTTATTGACTAGATGTAGATAGTTATCTGTGTGTTGACGCCGATCAATTCACAAACAGCAAACAGGACAAAACGCACGTAGGTACCACAAATACGAATCTGCCATCGGAACCGGACCAAACGCAAAACGCGCAAAATTTGACGCAAAAAAAAAAATTGAAAACGGACAGACAGAGAAACCGAATGTGATTCAGTGGAGTGAAGTTCTCAGCTTAGTTGTCATCCGTAGATGTCGGACATGATTGTGATTCAGAGACAACAAAAAACAAATCAGAAGAAGAAGCATCTCGTATCGAGATGACAAATTGAATCGAAAGGATCGAATCGATTGTGAAATGAACGATTTTGGGGTTGAAATCAGATTATGGGGCCGGGGCCCAAAGTAGGCGTGGCGTACAACATTTTTAATCGACTGAGCATGCGCGGATGGGCCACTTTTCTCGGTTGCCATGGCGACACTAGGTCCCAGGACCCAGAACCTACCTTCAAGTTTCAGGAGCCTAGGTTTCGATTTCGATTGCAGGACATCGATTACTCTCGCTTTATTCCGATAACATGCTTGGTGTATGGGGCTAACATTAAGGAACCACCATGGATGCTCTACTAGAATATTGAATATCCATAGCCAGAGAACTCTGGCGTGTGGCTGCTGAACTTGTGAAAAATGCAAGGCAGGTATAGTGTACGGAGGGATATTCAGGTGCCAACTGAAGAATGGTTGGTCTTTTTTGGGTGCCAGGGCAGTGGCCCAAGTGGCCTTATGGACGCAACGCTCCTGCTAGGTACCTGTGTTATTGATTGAAGTTAGACATTAGCTTTTGAGAAGTTGTAACAAAGTGGAGAATTATGGATGGTTGAATGGTAAGAAGACCGTTAAAACCAGATGAAGCTCATGTTTGGGTCAACCTTCAAACTGCGTCGTGGAGAAAACACGCAGAGAGACGTCACTACCTAACTCTGTTTTGGACAGCAAGTAAAGAATGTTCTCTACTTGGTATATCCAAGATATGTTGCGTGAAAAAGTCCATCAACTTCAGACCTCTTCGTTGCTGATTTCAGTGCGGATGTTCAGTAAGTATAAGTCCAAGGAATCGTAACGATACCGCTTTCTTACCTTGGCCATCGACTGAGTCGGATAGACCTATTATACTTTTCTCAGTACCCGCAGAATGCCGTGCATTTCGAGCGAGCTTCTTCTTCCATATCATCCGATACAATGATCCATTGTAAGCTCTATAGATGCAGTTGATGCACCGAGGAAAATATCAGAGGAATCCGAGCGGTAGAAAATCCAACGGTGAATGTTAGTGACATCTTCAGTAACCAATGTGCTGCTGCGGCATATATCTAGTTTGAGGACGTCGACACCGATCCCATTAAATTCCATTGGAGGCATTTTATTATTTTGTGATACCGATTCGTACATTTACAATGAATGTGAGAAATTAGGTCGGAATTTAAGTTCAACCTTCCGTATTTTCCGCTCTATAACGCATATATTTATTACGGTACAAATCTCCGTTAAAATGAACTCGAAATTTTGTCCATGATACTGCAGTTAATTACGTTTTTTCATCCTGCTTGCTTATTATGTTTGGTATTATTGTTATTGGTATTGATATTAGTATAACAAGATGCTTGCTTATTGTTTTTGGATATGTTAACCCTCTTTAACCCAGTGTATACTGAGAGATACACCTACTTAGGGATTTTTTTTTTAAATCTCAGAAACTTTCGCGCGAATGGGACCTACACTGCTTCATTTAGGGAATTTTGTTGAGTAATTGGCAAGACTGTGAGCGATAAGAAGATAATATAACCCAGTGTACATTAGTTTTTGTATGGCACCGACCAAGAGAACAGCAGTCATGGACGTCCCCGGACCTTCGGTAAGTTCATCAATTGAGTTTGCAGTGATAATTACATTTTACTCCAAAACCTTTTCCATCTTCACGTTGTAAAACTTGTCTAGTTTGGTTCCACAACAAAGTTTCCCCGGAAATCTGCGAAATAAGTAAGAAGTTGACCAATTTCCTGATGTATCTTGAGATCCACATTGGGCAAGCATTGCCCTCAGTTTGTATCTGTCAGGATACACTGGGCAGTGTTTTCCCAGGATCGAGGATCACCTCGTCTATGAATTACTCGTGTTTTTTCTTTCTTTCGAATCCCTTACTATTAGTTGATAGTGATTTTACATAAAATGAGAGATATATATTTTGTATTATAATTCTAGAAATCCTTGTTTCGTTCCCGGGGAGAAATAATGCTGGCTCTGATTCCAAAGGTTGGGATTTTATCTGACCCAGAATAAGACGACGACGTCGAAGATGACGTATCAGAACAAGAACTGGAACAACGACTCGAAAATTTCTACACAACAAATGAAGACCTTCTAGATTCACTTAGTAAGCCTACTCACACCTACAGGATTTATATGAGCTATATCCGGTCCTGGGGTCAAAACGAAAAAATTCCGGCACCCATCTGTTCTTTATTTGTGCCCAGCTTGGTTCAACTACATAGGTTCCTACTGTTCTTGCAGGTGACTCGTTCAATGATGAAGAAGCTGAATCCTATCAACAACCTGAGGGAACGTTCCCTGAAAACGAGAACATTAGTGGTCAGCTTTGCCCTGATGCTGATGAAGAACCACCAAGACCTTCAACCTCCACTACCCCTGCTGCTCAGATCAGAAGAACGCGGTTCCGACCACCCTCGCCAGAACCACAGCCATCATCTTCCAGGAAGAAAAACCTCAACAGCGTCACCAACAGATCTTTTGGAACTCGAAAGAAGAAAAAGACACCTGGACCTTCCAGAAAACCACTAAGAGGACGAGCCTCAAAAAATGAATCAATTGTCATTCAAGTGGAAACGATGCCCCTTTCACAAAATCGTACATATGCCCCAGCAGAACTGGCCTAGCTGTTCTGAGGCTGACGAAGGCCGTTCACCAGTGGAATATTTTCGTCAATTTTTTACAGACGAGCTGGTCACGATGATCTGTGATCAGAGCAATCTGTACAGCACTCAACAGACAGGGATCTGTGCCAGTATCACCTCAAGACAGATTTGGGAGTTTCTCGCTGTACAACTGAGAATGGGAGTTACCAAGATGCCAGATTTTCGTGATTATTTTATGAATATTTGTCAGTATTATAAGCTTTGTTTCAAGACATTTGTATTGCATGCTCATTTTCAACTCCACTTCTCCCTTGATAGTAGAGCGGGTTGCTTGCCCACTGTATCTCTCGAGATACGTCTTTGGGGAAATGGCTGCCCAATGTATCTCTCGGGATACATCACAGGGGAAATGGTTGCCCAATGTATCTTTCAGTACACGTGAATTTCAAATTCAATTTTTAAAAATATGGTGAACGATAGAATTTTTTTAAATTTATTTTGAGTACATGGGAAACATAAAATACGATAAAAACAAAAAATTTATGGGTTTACTCGAAAATTTGAATGCTTGGGTTAAAGAGGGTTAAGGATACTTAACCCTAAAGTACCACGTGTACGCGGCAAAAGGACCGCACTTTTTTCGAATTGGCAGCAGCTCTAATGGAACTGCCCAATACAACGCGCACTCTGTATTTTCAAGCCCCTTCGTTGACTTTTTTCAGTCATCTGATCAGTGAGCAGTTTAGCGCCAAAGTGGAAAGGTAAGGTACTCTTCTGCGGACTTTGGCCGCGGCGCGATTCTGTTTGTGAAGGGTTTGCGGCAACTTGCCTCAGCGTGGTATTATCTGTATGATTTTTACTATCCATTATGTGTTTTCTACTGTCAAAAAATACGTTTCAGGTTTATTCTAATTTCTTACGCTGGTGTTTATTCAGAAACTCTTGAAATATTATTTGGATAAACTCATTTCCTCCTCACTTACAATTATTTTTTCGAATTGCCGAAGAAAATGAAGCTAGGTATTTCATTGTGTCTTGTCTTAATACCTTGTTGTTTTCATTTTATTATCATAATTATCAGTAAGTTACCTCCTATTTTGACTTTCCCAACCCTAACACGAAAAGGTAACAAATAAGTGTCACCACTTATTTATTTTCCATAAGAAATAACGATCAACAATCAACAACGAACAAATTCATTTTTGTTTGTCTGTGAGTTACAAAACTAAATAAGCATTTTCATGAATCTAGCAATGATTATTTTTATACCTAAGTCATTACCAAGTTAACTATTCTGTTCTGTTCCAAGAAGTTTGGCAGAATCTTGCTATTTCCCTGGATCCTTCAGTTGATACTGTTTGCATTCACAGGTACTGGTATGTTTTTCAATGAGTATAAGTACATAAGTAAGGTAAGTATGTGTTTATATTCATGGTTTCCGGAAGGAAATTTAACGCTGAATCGAGTGGACACAACCACGTCTTCGTAGCTTTTATGGTTTACAAGATATAAGCCTCGGAGTAGAAAAAAAAGTGCCACGGCTGCGTGCCGCAGAGCGGGTACTAGTTTGACTAAAAAAGGCGCGAGTACTGGAGGGGTAAACAAACTTTTTTTTTTTACAGGCTAAAGAGTTCAACACTGAATTGTATCAACTGATGATTGATGATGATACTCTACGTACTAGTAAAAATGTGAGTTATAAAACAGATAATTATGCTTTTCCGAGTGAACGGTGTTGCCGTCATCAAAATAAAAATTCCTACAATCGATTGTAGCAGATTTTGCCAAACAAGAGTGGTGTGTAGATATTTATTTGACACCTCCTAGCTTTTAAATAATTTCGGTTTTCAGAAGAAGCTCTACCTTCACATCTCCTCGCAAAAAGAGCCCGTCTTCACTGCGTACGGTTTCTTCAATTTGGACAACGCTTTATTTCATTCAGTAAGTCCAACGACGGTTAATAACCAGGTTTTAAATTGTTTGAAAAAGGTTTCTCTCCTACTGGATACGAGGCTCCATATACTTCAAAAGGTATTTGGCCTATTCGTTTCTTAACTACGAAATCGTCAACTAACAGAATTCTTATTGGTTTTATCAGCAAAACGATGAGTATTATGTATGTTAATCAGCTTGTATTGAATGTCTGATGTTCGAGGATGGATTTACAGGTGATTGCTGCAGCCACGACCTACATTGTCATTCTCATTCAATTTTCTCAAAGCCCGTCTAAATCAGCACCAAACGAAGTCTCACCGGAACACAACAATGGGTCTAATAATAGCTCTCCGTATCCGTTTTCGGATCCTAACTCTAGTTATAGTTCCTTACTTGAAAACTCACCAAGTAAAGCTTAAATATGTGTGAATGTGATGATTTAAACAAAAAGTTGTTAACCGCTATGTTTGTACAACAGCGTTTCGTCAGGTTAAATCATAACGAGTAGAAGATACTATAAGCAACTCGTTGTGGTTACTGTTAGCCTAGTGTAATTAAAGCAGGCTAATGCTGGCTGACCGTGTACCTACCTTCTCTCGTAAAAACTAAAATCCCCTAATCCTCATACTTCCACCTAAGGACATGGCACATTCAATGATATCGTTAAGTGATACTGGTCGACAAACGACCATTTGTGTTATAATGCATTATTACGGCAGTAAATTGCTCTTACTTTGCTAATAATGGTGTTAGGTTGTGTATTCTTTATGTTTGTTTTCTGATGTCATTCCCAGTGTGAGTTCGTATCACCTTCACTATAATTATTCCACTACGTACGTTATGTTTGTATACATCTTTTGATCCTGAATAACAAAAATAAAGGTAACATTGAAATTGATGTGTAATTTGCGACGTCCGAATAGCGCCCTGATACGGAATTGAGAAGTCACAATAAGTCTGAAATCACATTGCACGTCCAGCCGTTGTTACACAGTAAGTTTTGTTGTATGGTTGTGAACACTTATGACGTCATTTCGTCGTCTTTCTATCAGTTTGTTGCCGAAGCTACATGGAGTTTTGAGATGAAAATTGGCAGTAGGGGGTTTTCAAGGGTGCTAAATCCGATTCTGAAATCAAAAATTAAAAAATTCTACTCACGGAAGTTACCCATCTCGGTTTTTTGGATTTTATTGATAGGTAATTTTGTAACTTGAGCAAGCGTTATGCTTCATTAATAAAACCAAATAATTAATAATTACATACTTATTGAATCCACCGCATATTTATGAAACTGAAATGGCCCGACCGGCTCTGGTACTCGATTTAGGGATTTTCAGGGGGGAGCATGAGAGTGGGAATTGACCCCAGAAAACAGTGAGGTACGCAGAGGGGCGTCTATACAGGTAAATAATAAACCGTTGTGTAATAATTTGCAGTGTTTTTCAAAATATTTTCTGGAAGGGATTTCTTGATATAAACGTGGGATGTAGTTAGGCACTTCGAGAAAAAAATCTCCTCTGCAGCCCGTGAAGAACAAGGAAATTAGTTGGGGACGTCTTGAACCCATCAGTGGGCCACCTTCTAACCACCCCCTACAGTTCGGCACAAGTTGTCTAATGGTAGTTTTGAAGATGCGCAGATGACCTAATATGATGAATATGGCTCCGTGTGAGGATCTTCAATGTTTCAGCTCTTCCAGGCCGGTATATATCGTTCAGATGTGAATGTTTCAGTGTTATTGCTTTTAGATCAGTGATTTAGACACTAGGCAGTAACCAACACTGTGGAGAAGAGAAGGCAGCGTTTTCCAAATTTGTAGAGTGTTTAGTGCCCTAGAAGCATTGGAGGACATCTCAATTTTGATTCTAGTTTGGTAGAAATTGAGCGAAAACATCTCGGATCCTCAGACCTTGTGGCACATCAGTCTAAGGTTAGGAGGCAACTTCATCCGACCTCAAACGACACTCTAATGAGCTTCTCTGTAATTTTCTTCAGTGCCGGGAACTCACTTTCCGGAGCTCAGACCTCGGCGAGCCCTTTTGGGAAGAGACGACGGGTGAGAGGGCGTTGTGGGAAGGTAAGCAGATAGAATGAGAGGGAAGAGGGAAAGAAATGAAAACTGGAACGCTCAGGATCTTTATTACAGCCGTGCGATCCCTCACCAACCTTTGGCTAATGTGAGAACTCTGACGGCGGTGGCCTATCGAAAACAACACACAGACAATCACATCGTGCTCCACCGTCGGCGTCGATTTCCCGAGTTATTAGGAAACTTCGAACGGGTACGCAGTGCTATCAATGTGGGCTGCTCACCATAATTAATTTCTCGTTAAATCACAGGTATCCCCTCCATCCATTCTAACCATGAAAATCCCTCACACAAATGACAATAATACAACATTCCGGCTTTTATAGGCAGGATATCCCAGGCCCCGGTGGCAATCGTTTCATCACACATTATAATTCATCACGTGTCGTTTCATCACTACCAGTACCCCATCCCTTTTCTAACTGGTGTCACATCTGAGGCATATGGTTAAGTAAAAAAAAACAGTCTACATGCTGGATGACTGTTGTAGTAAATGCGTAGGTGACACGCATTCACCACTATAGGCGTTAAGGTAGGTCGTGCCCGGTTTGGTTATAGTGTGAGAACTACCACCATGCCCGGGATCTTTTTGGATGTGTGCCTGGTTTGGTTATAGTCCAGAGCTACCACCATGCCCAGGATCTTTTCGGGAGTGTTGCCTGGTTTGGTCATAGTGCAAGAGTAC
Organism: Leptopterna dolabrata; assembly: GCA_954871275.1. Taxonomy (NCBI): domain Eukaryota; kingdom Metazoa; phylum Arthropoda; class Insecta; order Hemiptera; family Miridae; genus Leptopterna; species Leptopterna dolabrata. The sequence goes on along the minus strand of OX940978.1, from coordinate 52,436,229 downwards.
CACCATGCCCAGGATCTTTTAGGTTTAAGGAGAGAGATGAGGAGTGAGGAGAGAGAGAGTAGTCATCGACTAGAGGAGAGCGTAGAATGGTTGGAAAGGCGAAGGAGGCGAGTATTTATAGCCCTCAGGGCTATCTCCCTCCATCCTCCAGCTAGTGGAGGATGGTGGGGATCCCCACTGGGTTCCTCGGTTCTCCTGCGTCTTCCGTCCCCACTTCTATGTTTATTGGCGAGATCTTAATTTCACAGGGAGTGGTTCTGGGAGGATACCACGACAACTATGATATAATTTCGCAGTATTGCTCGTCAGTAAATAAATACAGAATTCAGGCGAGGAAGGTAGCACGTTAGATTTGCCTGATTTCCCGATTTTAATGGCCATACACAGTTGGTCATCACGCAAGAATAAGAACTGTTCATTTCTGCGAGTGAATACTTCCATATTTCACCGCAACATACCAAGGGTTTCTTCGTGGCCTGTGGGGGACTTCAGCATACTTCCTTGCGCGGTAGATAACCTAAAAATGTTTAATATTAGTGTTAAGATACGTTTTTTAGATTAATTTTTAGATTTTAATGTTAGCCTAATATAGTGAATAAGTACCTGTCGAAAATTATCCAAGTGTTTGAGATTCACAGCATCTCTGTCGTCGCCACCGATCCCCAAATAATTTTGCTGGGCCTCATCGTCAGATCTTCCACAGTTTTTCGTTTGATGTTACCTCGGATCTTCAGTAACTCAAATTCTTCGTCCTTCAAACGTTCGTGGTTATGCTCACTCGTCACTTTTCGAAGTTCTTTGCAATCACTGTCAGTCGTAACGTATGTACCACACCCGGGATTAATACATCGCCATACACCATCACCAGATTTCAACACTCTCGGACGGCAAAATCGAAATCTTGTTCAAAAATGAGATATTGAGCCCCGCGCTTGGATAAAACAACTAGAGACATGTTGACTAGAAGGCTAGAAGGCTGGCTACACCTATTATGAATCCGGTGTTACATACGTAGTAATAGGACACAGCTGATTAAAATCATTCAAGATTTTGTGAAACTTAGTTTGCTGTTAGTTTTAAAGGTTATATTGAAAAATTATTGTTTGGTACGTATATGATATGTATAGGAATTAGACAAAACGATCCCCTGGTAGGATTTAAACCGAAGTCTTTTAAGTTGCTAGATTAGCGCCTATATACACTCTCAGCCACTGAGGACCTGAAAGATGGCAGCGTGGAATTGATTCAAAATCCCCAAAATAAAGCAAATGTTGTTGAGTTTTTCTGGTCCTAATTCCTACTTAATTCTTATTGATGGCCCATAATGGTGACTGTTTGTATATAAGAAAATTGTTGTTAGGTATTCACTAACAAGGGCTTTGGTTCTTTTAAAATTTATTTGGCCTGGAACTTGATCTCATGGACTCACCTGTGAGCCAGTTCCCAACTAGGTACGTAGGTACCTTCTACGTTTTAGTCAGAAAGTTTTATGAAACTGAGTTCGATTTGTAGAACTTCTCTGAGGGAGAGATATTATTGCTCGTAGACATTTATTTAAGTTGGTAAATTATTGATACGATGGTATGCCATATCTACCACGAATCTGGAAAACGTAACGTCGTATGGTGTTAGAGTGAAGTTGTGGATGACGATCCACAACTTTCTGATCGAGCGGCTAAAAATAACTGTACTGTCAGTCGTCGCTCTAAATGCTGTAAATTTTAAACCATCAACCACAATTGTTGAATTTTCCCATGTTAGATTGAATACTTGGAATATAATATTATATTCAAATCCAAAACTACACCAACGAGCGCACATCCCCCATATCACGGCTGAGATCTCAACTAAACCATCCTTTCTGTTTTACCTAGGTACACTGGACTTGGAATTCAGATTGTGTACACGAAAGGTCACTTATTAGTGTACCAGGTTGATTTGGTGTTTGTTTACCCAGTTGGAACCGCTGTTTCCCCCAAAATTTCACCCCAGTTCGATCGATACTTCCACTTGATACGTGTTCCATGATGAAATTGATTTGGGATTAATAACAAGCTGCCTAGACCCCCTAGGGCAGACACGTTTGGCTATTGCTCCAACGGCAATGAAACCTTATGCCTGGAGTATTATGCCTGATCCATCCTCCATAATTTCAGCATAATAATATTAAAATTTGTTACAATTGATTTTGAGCGATATAGCATTTCTCTCAAATGAAATGTTGTTCGGGTCATCCAGGTTCGGGGGTTTATTACACGAGCTTTTAACCGGAAAATTAACCAGGTGACCGAAGTGGTTCAGAAACACCAGTTCCCAGACGCAATATAAATCCCACGCCCTTCTCTATTCGATCGAACGACACTTGCTTTGGATGGACGTGAAAGTGAAGGAACTTCACTTTCTTCGGGACTTCGTCATCAAGCGCTTTTAAAATTTCGAAAATTCGTCGTCTTATGACCGAAACAATTAGCAGCGGTTTCCGGTTCTAAAAAACCGGAAACAATCATTGAGGGAACCAGTTTTTTAAACGTCCGAATTCCGGACGAAAAATCAGACTTGCCGTGCTTTCTCGAAGAGGAATTCCTTAATGCCCAAAATGACGAGAGAGAAAAAAATTTCACGTAACACAGTCTCGAGGTCTACTGGGCCGAAGAATGATCTAATCACCCAAATTTGACGCGGGTCCAGGCTTACATTGTCAAAATTTATTGGCAACAGTTTTGACAGGCTGAGTTCATTCAAAATTTTGTACCTATAACAAAAAAGGCATCAACTCTCGATGTGTACTGGGCCGAAGAATGATCTAATCTCCCAAATTTGACGCGTGTACCCCTTACATTGTCAAAATTTATTGGCAACAATTTTGACAGGCTGAGGGCAGTTCGTGTAAAAAAAAAAAAAAATAAAACGCTGCAAATCCCTGCACAACGGTTTATTATTTTGTACAGAATACTCTTCTGTTACAGATCACAGCTCTCTGTATAGATAACCCGTCTATATATTATAATATGTAGTACTCTATACATCTTATGTAGAGCGCAGACCCTCCGTAGGAGTACCTAACCCCGTACTCGTTACTAGGTACCTTCATAAATCACGAGTTAAATGTTGCTAAAATAATTCTGCCGATGACAAACAGTAACTAAAACGTCAAAAAGAAACGCAAATAATGAAGTTCTGAAGGAAAATTGTTGATGTGGAGTGAAATAGATGCCCCTTCTGCGTAGATCACTGTTTTCTGTGGTCAATACCTACCTTCGTGGTCAAGTATAATGAACCGTTGTGTAATAACTTGTCCATCAATAACACGTCAACGGTTGTTCAAGTTGAAAAAGTAGGTAGGTACTGATCAAGAAATCCAGCCCCTTCTTGGTAGATGAACCATTTTGTAATAATTTACCGTTCCGTAATAATTTACCGTTATGCAATAATTTACCGTTGTGTAATAATTTGCCGTTGTGTAATAATTCACCATTGAGTAATAATTTACCCATCAACAATACTTCAACGGTTGTTCAAGTTGCAAAAGTACCGATCAACAAAATCCAGCCCCTTCTTGGTAGATGAACCGTTCTGTAAAATTTACCGTTGTGAAATAATTTGCCGTTATGTAATGATTTACCGTTGTATAATAATTTGCCGTTGTGTAATAATCTACCATTGTGTAGGTAATAAATCACTCATCAACAATACTTCAGCGTTTGTTCAAGTTGCAAAAGAACCGATCAACAAAATCCAGCCCCTTCTTGGTAGATGAACCGTTGTGTAATAATTTGCCGTTGTGAAATAATTTACCGTTATGTGATAATTTACCGTTGTGTAATAATTAACCATTTTGTAATAATTTACCCATCAATAATACTTCAAGGTTTGTTCAAGTTTCACAAGTACCTACCAACAAAATCCAATAGTCCATCACTTATCGATTGAAATAATATCGCAGAACAACTAACTCGACTTCATACAGCCATCCTTGATTATAATCAGGTGCTCCCTAATGATGAAATCCGGACCGGATTTCTACCGTTTGATTCACGATCGTGTTGACGAAGCTTTTTGGTGCACACGAACGGCTGGACGTACAATGCTCCGGGTGGTCTCAAAAAATTGTTTAGCTCAAGACAAATTTAATAACGTAAAAAAAACCATACCCTTCTATCGAAAGTTTTCGAGCTACGGCGTTCTTAAAATTTCAAACCCTATTTTGAACCCCTTAGAGATGACTGACAGTGACGTCGAGCTTCGAGAACCAACTAGACCCCGAACGGAACCTATAACCCGAATTTGATCAATTTTGTTTCCTGGTAACTAAGAAAAGTGGCCAGTACGGCGTACGGCGGACAAACAGAAATATTTTTATTGCATTTTCGGATTCTACATAGGTACCTTGAAACGTAAACCATCAAATTTTGAGGGGGGGTTAGAATTTTTTTTTTTTTTTTTTTTTCATGCTTGACTCCAAGGTTCATTATTGAAAATAATAAACCAAAAGCAGTTCATTCAAAAATTTGTATAACAAAAAAGGCCTCAACAACTCTCGAGGTGTAATGGGCCGAATAATGATCTAATCATCCAAATTTGACGCGTGTCCAGGCTTACATTGTCAAAATTTATTGGCAACAATTTTGACAGGCTGAGGGCAGTTCGTGTAAAAAAAGTGTTTCATTCAAAATTTTGTATAACAAACAAGGCCTCAAGAATTTTCCATCTGGATGGAAATTTTTTGAACGCCCGTTTAAAGGGCAATACATTTTTTGTGCATTTTCCACGTGGGTGGGCGGTGTTCTAGCGTTCCACATCTGCCGCTTCTTCAGCCAATCCTTCGTCCAGAATCGACTCTTCTGTCTCTTCTTCATGTTCACCTTCAAAGCGTCACACAAAGCTACTTATCATTACACCGGCAAACTCCACATCGTCTACGGGTGATAAAACACCTAAGCCACCAAGGCAGATACAGAAGTACACGCCCATCCATGACGGTATCCTTTAGGCAACTGGGGAAAAAAAGCAGCGTGAGGTGTAATGTGTTAAATATTTTTGACAGCCTTTTTGCACAAAAATTGGTGAACACTTTTTTGTGGAAACATTTTCTGTGTGCATGTTCCGTCAGAATTTACAGTTATGGGACCCATCCGAGGCCACGGAGAACGCTTTCAGAACCTGAAGAAGAATATGCAAAACCAGATGGAGAAATCGGAACCGTCTGAGCTTCATACCCTGCGATTACTCGATGCTCATGCGCTCATCAAAGCCATCAAATTTTGAGAGGGGGTTACACTTTTTTCTTTTCATGCTCGATTCCAAAGTTTCGTTACTGGAAATATAAACCAAAATCACACGAACTAAATCACTTGCAAAGAAATCGTGGTAACACATTTCAAAGAAAAACGGAGTTATTCTATCGGACATACCTACAGAAATGTTGGCTGTTCATTTATTGTTTCTTTCATGCGTAATAATTGAAATAGCTATTTCGGATGGTTTCCACCATTTTTGGCCCCTAAAACACGAATTAGGTAGGCTCCTTTTTTTTTCATTAAACTATCTTTGATCATTGGTAGTGCCATTTAACCGTCTTGATCCACGTGTTGACACTTTGTCCAGTGTTATTATACAAATTGATGGTGATTTCAGACGATTTCCCAGGTTTTTCACTCATAAAAAATCAATTTTGGGAGCTGAACATTTGGTAGAACTCAATTTTACACTCATTGGGCAAAGTTGACTAATATTCGGTCTTCTCGTCCTCAAAAACATGGGAAACGATATGTCAAAAGCTCATGTTACTAACATGTTGCTAAAACACAAAATGTACCTATTTTTACACACATTTCCACTCATAACTCCCCTGGGTATATTCCGATCGGGCTGAAAAGTTTCGGGACACAACTAGGGCCAAAATGGAGCATGTGTGCGAAAGAACGAATTTTTTGGACCGAAAATGAAGCCGGTACCTACACGTGATACGGCGGACGGCGGATGGCGGACGGACATTGCATTTTTTGAATCTACGCATCTTTAACCGGAAAAGAAAAAATTTTGAGGGGTTGTTATAAAAATTTTTTCCTGGGCGAATACACAGGTGTATTATTCACAGAATAATAAACCAAAACGCGAAAAACAGTTTTTGGTGTTTTTTCTCCCTCTGGGCCTCACTATGCGCCCACTGGTTCCCATCTCCTTCACATGCACGGACAACCCCCCGCATCCCGTTCTTGCCATCTCCAAATTCAGGGCCCCCCGTTATTCGATTATAATACGCGCACAAGCTTACAAGACGGTGGAGGTCGAGGCATCCGAGAATTATTACTGGTGACACGTGACCCCAGGAGGCCCCCAACGACCCCGTTCCGGCCCCACCAACGACCGGTGTTCGCTCTTTCTTTATTTTCGCGATTTGACATGAGAACCCCGTTGCACGTCCCCTCGCGGTATCGCCACCGTCGAAACATGTCAGTACCGTACCAATCAAGTAAGGAGTCCAGGGGTATGAAGAACCGTCCCAACTACCTCCTTGGCTCACACGGTGCGTATTTGTGCCGAACATCTGGCCGACCTTTTGCGGATGAAACGCAGCCCAGGCCTTCCCTGAAGGGGTGGCCACCTCTGCGAACCCGCCGATCAACCCGAAGAATTCGATGATCAACGCTATTCAAACGGTGAACTACAAACTGGGGCCAACAGCACGTGAAGCTGTGCTTGAATCAATGAATGAATGGATAACACGTTTTATTTACAATAATCCACAATAAAAGTAGCACATATCACGTGATTATGTTTGTTCCGTCCTCAAGTAACAACTTGTACATTAACAGGAGATAATCATTAAAAAACACGAAACGATCCTTACGAGTAAAGAAAGGACTTTAGCCAGCGAGGAAGAACAGACTGATATCAACAAAACATAATTGCATCAATTTTCATAATTGAACTCGGACACAAGGAATTCTCTGTATCTCCAAGCATCATATATATGAAATACAATATGAGTCTCGTCGTTTGAGGGCCGTTCAGAATCTCGTTGAGCTCTTCAGCTTTCGTTGAGCTGTATTCAGAACAACCTGAACTGCAAACTGGGGCCTGTAGTACGTAAAGCTGTGCTTGAATGAATGAATGAATAACATGTTTTATTTACAATAAATCATAATACAAATGTCACATGATTACGTACTATTATTTTACGTACTATTGGTCACATGACCATCAGCGGTAGTTCCGCCTTCATGTAACAACTTGGTCATTAACAGGATATAATAATTAACAATCACGAATTAAGTAAAAGGAAGGATCGAGTATTTTCGCCAGCGAGGAAGAACAGACTGATATCAACAAAACGTAATTACATCAGTTTTCATAATTGAACTCGGACACAAGGAATTCTCTGTATCTCCAATCCTCATATTTGAGATACAATATAAGTCTCGTCGTTTGAGGGCCGTTCAGAATCTCGTTGAGCTCTTCTGTATTCAGACCAACCTGAACTACAATCTGGGGCCAGTTGTTCGTAAAGCTGTGCTTAAATGAATGAATGAATAACATGATTTATTTACAATAAATCATAATACAAGTAGCATGTCGTGTTATCCTCCCAGAACCACTCCCTGTGAAATTAAGATCTCACCAACAAACAGAAGTGGGGACGGAAGACGCAGGAGAACCGAGGAACCCAGTGGGGATCCCCACCATCCTCCACTAGCTGGAGGATGGAGGGAGATAGCCCTAAGGGCTATAAATACTCGCCTCCTTCGCCTTTCCAACCATTCTACGCTCTCCTCTAGTCGATGACTACTCTCTCTCTCCTCACTCCTCATCTCTCTCCTCAAACCTAAAATATCCTGGGCATGGTGGTAGTCTAGCACTATAACCAAACCAGGCAACGCCTCCTAAAAGATCCTGGGCATGGTGGTAGCCTCGCGCTATAACCAAACCAGGCACATATCCAAAAAGACCCTGGGCATGGTGGTAGTTCTCGCACCGGGCACGAACTACCTTAACGCCTCTAGTGGTGAAAGCGCGACACCTAAGCATTCACTACATAGCACATAATATCGCATGATTACGTACTATTGTTTTACGTACTATTGGTCACATGATCATCAGCGGTAGTTCCGTCTTCAATAAGATAACAGAGATAATAGAGAGAGTTGTTGCAACCATTTTCCGAAAAATGCAACTCTAAAACGCAACTCTGTTCTAAGGTGACAAATTCGGATGCTAACTATCCAATTAAGTTCCATAAGAAAGTTACGTGTTCACGTAACTCATATTATGAAGTGATGTTAATGTAATAATTTGTCAATGATATAACTTGTCTGTCAAGTTAACATCTTTGTTCTCATGCTAGCTCGTAACATAATTATTCCATTTTGATGGTTTTCTATGAGTTTTGAACAACTTCTAGAAGAGTAATCGTGCCCTTTTACTGTAAAACCGTACATACGGTACGGTGAGACCTTGGGTCATTTGTATAATTTTACATACCCGCAATACTTGCTAATTATAAGGCACTCACTTACAGTGCTCATCGCTTTCGGATGGCAATGCTCAAGATGAATAGGTACGTGAACGACATGAAGTTCAAGCTTCCAAATACCTAAAGAGAACGCAAACGGCGGAAAACCTTTCCGATGCCGGCTCCTCCTGTCTGTCTAGAGAATACGAGGTGACGAGATAGGGTAGCCATGGAGATCGAATTTGGTTGTCCGCGAAGAAGTTTACTTATCAAGTTACGTAGTACGTATCATTGAGACTCGCGACACGCATCTTTCCAATAGTTACGTGGTGGTGGACAACGCAAGTCTTAAAAACGCTAAAACTTACGTCTCGAACGTAACACTTGCGTTTACGTTCTCCCTTCCTATCGTCAATTTTTGGTTGCGGCAACTCTCTAATAATTAACAATCACGAAACGAACCTTACGAAATGAGAAATTAAGTAAAAGGAAGGATCGAGGATTTTAACCAGCGAGGAAGTACAGACTGATATCAACAATACGTAATTAAATCAATTTTCATAATTGAACTCGGACACAAGGAATTCTCTGTATCTCCAAGCCTCATATTTGAAATACAAGATGAGTCTCGTCGTTTGAGGGCCGTTCAGAATCTCGTTGAGCTCTTCTGTATTCAGAACAAACTGGGGCCAGTAGTACGTAAAGCTGTGCTTGAATGAATGAATGAATAACATGGTTTATTTACAAAAATTCATAATACAAGTAGCACATAAATATCACATGATTACGTACTATTATTTTACGTACTATTGGTCACATTACCATCAGCGGTAGTTCCGCCTTCATGTAACAACTTGTACATTAATAGGATGTAATAATTAACAAACACGAAAAGAACCTTAGGAAATAAGAAATTAAGGAAAAGGAAGGATCGAGGATTTTCGCCAGCGAGGAAGAACAGATTGATATAAACAAAACGTAATTGCATCAATTTTCATAATTGAACTCGGACACAAGGAATTCTCTGTATCTCCAAGCCTCATATTTGAAATACGCGATGAGTCTCGTCCTTTGAGGACCATTCAGAATCTCGTTGAGCTCTTCTCTATTCAGAACAAACTTTCCGAAACATCTGACTCGCCTTTCCCAGTGCGTAGTAAGCTATGCTTACTATGTGTTTTCATATACTGAGCAATACAAAGAAAACATCGATGCATCATGCTGTTCCAATCATGCTTCATGACATATGAGCGAATTAGCGAAGAAATTTCCTTATTGATGTGTTACCTTTGTGATGCGCCATATTTCACGACTTGGCTGTTCTAATAGTTAGGTAACTACCAGTGATTTTTATGAGCATCGTTGCTGTCAACGTTGTGGAAGGGGTTGGTACTAATTTTTTCGGGCTGTCTCTCGCTCATTTTTCAAATGAGTTCGACTCATTGTGCGCCTCTTCTGCCTGCTTACTTACTATCAAACATAATGTTTTACAATTTTTAGCAATTTTGGCCTCAAGGATGTGTTTGGCCCTTATTTTTGTAAAAAAAATCTTGGATATTGAAATAGCATTTTTCCCAACAGGAAACTGGCTGGAATTATATTCTAATTATTCTACTTCAAATTGAGATTTAACGCCCTCACAAACCCGAGACTTTCAATTTTTCTCTTAAAACTCAGTCTAGTTTTGGCGTCAAAAGCTGAAAAATAATCGCGCGACGCGAAGCGAGCAAGGGGCAGCAGAGCAAGATCCCGATGCAAGGTTAGAGTGAAAATTTTGAGATAGGCGTATCGTTATATTGGTCTAGTGATTCGACTGATGAGGTTTTTGATTCCAAAGGGCATGTACCGGCGTAATTACTTGGGAGCTTTTTCGTAACTAATTGCTAGGTCTCTAACATTTCATGAATCCGGCTCACCACTTTCTTTAACCTTATTCAACACTTGGAGCTATAATTCTGACACGAACGATCTCCATGCACGCTCCGAGGATGCTCACAGAGAGCATGGTAGAGGTGAGAAAGGCGTAGGTACAACAAAGAGCTTCTGCGTGTCATCATTTCGATACTGAACTGACCCGACAAAAATAGTAAAACGAACGAAAGGGTAACAAAATTGTAAACAGGTTTTACCATTTCTATTTACTGCATAAAAAAGTTTTGCCCCTACAGGCGAAAAGCGCCCGCCAAACAACGTTGTAAGAAATTCCAGGGTTTTGGAGGGGGGGGGGGGGGAATAGGTTTCTATACAAACATTCAACATACAGGGAAGGGACAGGTTTCTATATGCACATCCAAGAGCGGTGAGCGAATTAATTAATGTTTAATTAATTTTTAATTAATTGATTAATTTAATTAATTAATTCATTAATTTATTGTTTCTTCCGTGTGCAATAATTGAATTGTAGCTATTTTTTATGGTTTCCACCAATTTTGACTCCCAAAAACACGAATTAGGCTCCTATTTTTGACAAATTATCTTCGATTATTGATAGTGCCATTTAATTGTCTTGATTCACCTGTTGATACTACTTCTAGTGTGATTATACAAATTTATGGTGATTTCAGACAATTTATCAGGTTTTTTACTCATAAAAAATGAATTTTGGGAGCTGAAACTTCGTTAGAACCTCAATTTTCCACTCTTTGGTCAAGATCGACTTTATATTGGTCTCCTCGGCCTAAAAAACATGGAAAACGATACCTCACAAGCTTATATGTTACTAAAACAAAAAAAACCCTATTTTTACACCCATTTTTCACCCATAAAACCCTTGGGTATATTCCGATTGGGCTGCAAAGTTCTGGGATTCAAGTAGGGCCCAAATGGAGCCTGTATGCTAAAGAACGAATTTTTTAAAGGTAGCTATTGTGATACCGCGGATGGATGGTACGGTGGACGGCGGACGGACATAATAGCATTTCTCAAATCTGCGCAACTTGAAACGAAAAAGAAAAGGTGCGTTACAGGTGATGGGGGCCGTGAAAAAAATGCATATTTATGCAACTGAAATTGCTCCGGTACTCGATTTAAGCTTTCATGGGGGAAGCAGGAGGGTAGGTATTAAGCACAGAAAACAGAAGGGGTATTTATACGGGAAAATATAAACCGTTGTGTAATAATTTGCTTTTTCCCAATTATTATCGGCAGGTAGTCCGACAATAATATTATTATAACAATGTTGATTGTGGTTTTAGCGAATTTTCAAAGAAAATGAAGCTATTGCAATGGCTTCGAAATTTAAATAATATAAATTTTTGGAAATTTTCTTCATAGAAATCCGTTTCAGACCATTCTAAAACGATTCCTGAAATTTAACACTTTTTTATATGTATATATATATATATATATGTGTCACTCCAGACGATAACTCTCGATAGAATTGAGATAAACAGCTCAAATTTGCACAAAAAATCTATCTTGGCAATCGAAAGGCTAAGTTCGAAGATGGGCGAAATTGGCCTACTCTAAGGAGGGTTTTGGCGCATTTAAAGTGCGCAAAAATTACCCAAAAATCCCCAAAATGTTATTTTCCAACAAGTGACCCCTCATTTTAAAGGTTTTTGCACGCTGAACACGATGGTGGAATCGGATTTTAGATATCTTGATCCGTTCTCAAATTAGAGCATTTAAAGTGCGCAAAAATTACCCAAAAATCCCCAAAATGTTATTTTCTAACAAGTGACCCCTCATTTTAAAGGGTTTTGCACGCTGAACACGATGGTGAAATCGGATTTTAGATATCTAAATCCGTTCTTAAATTAGAGCATTTAAAGTGCGCAAAAATTACCCAAAACTAGGATAATCTTTAAACTCTTCCCCCCCCCCCCCACCCCCTTAGAGTGGTCAGATATGGAAATCACATGAGAGGTGCTTAGGTACCGATCCGAATTATACTGCACCATTGGTCCTGTTTACATCGTGAACCATAACGTGGAATGGAAAGTTGCGATGTATCCGTACAGGCAACTTTCGATTCCAATAATTCTCAAGCAGTTTCAGGTCCACTCAATGTTGAATACTAGAATAGAACAATATTTCAACGTAGCACCCACATGTTTTTCCAAGTGATCCTTCCAGAAACCACATCCTTCCTTCATAGTTTATTTCAAGATTGAGCCTGCATGAAAAACAACCTGCACTTGAAGCACTCATGATTTTCTATAACAACTCCTTTACCTACTGCACTCTCTTGAGTAGGTAAGTCAAAAGTCCTAACTACCCTATCCTACCTAATATGAACCCACAGCGATCAAATAAATAAGCACTTAGTACAATTACGTAATAAACAAACGGTAGAATCAGGATGGACAAAACGTACAAATTAAAATAAATACGAAGAGAATATACATAGAAAACCAAATTTTAGACCGAAGTTTTCCTTTATTCAAAACCATAGCCATTAATTCGAATATTTCTTTGAAAATTCGCTCATTAAGTCATGCTGCATGACTGGTTTTTTTATGATATAGGTACAAGTAATTTGGCTAGCTTTTCTGAGGCAAGACTTTTTCGTGCCACGAAAATATTTATTGTTTAGAGCCCAAGTACTTATCACATAATTAAGAGACGACCCGTGAATTCGGTGCCTCGAAACCCCGGCCATCATCACCGTATAAAATCAAATTAAAGATGTGAACTTCACCAGGTGTTAGCGCCCTACACACGAGAAAGTTTTCTTTCGGCACTCCATTCAAAAACTTCTCGCACCAACCCATGAGAAAGGTCGTATCCCGGATTCACTTACTCGGTCGGTTTGCTGGCGGAGCGAACGACGCTTCTACTTGTATACCCATCTACCTTCCTTCACGTTTTACAATGAAGTTAACCACGTTAGAAGATCATAGTTGGAAACGGGATGCCGCTAATGGGACCCCCTGAGAAGACTCATTGTCTCATTATATTGGCCAGTAGGGCACATCCAACAAGCGTGGGTTCATATCCCTTTACCCAAAGCATTTTTTTTTTTTTTCACTTTCAACCGAATGACCCACCTGCTATTCTAGAAAACGAAACGATAGCCTAACGTTTATGACCGTGTTTATTACTGTGTTCACTGACATAAAATTCAGTAGGTACCCTTGATACGAAGGGCACACAACCATTCTATGAGCTTCCCAGGATATTGCACACAAAGAAGTTATTTAGACAAAGAGTTATGCATAGGGTCTACCCAGAGACCTTGATGAACTGAAGGAAGTGTGTCAACCACGTCCAGTCAAACCCATTCGAAAAACATAAACTTGCGTGTTCCGTTTATACGATAGTTTATCTTCAGAAAAATATATTTTGCCCAAAATTAAGAGTGTCGCGGTACCCCTCAAGTGTTACATTTACCACTCCTATATATAGTATAGATTTGACCAAATAAACGAGGAGAAAGACGAGCTGTGCGACGCCTCGGTCAAAGCCCAGAAGGGGTCGCCCTCCATCGAACTCCCAACGACTCTCAATGGCCGTAACGGCCGTTGGTGGACGAGGGACGAGGCACCTTTATACACCACCAGGCTCGCCCAGCTCTTAATTCACCGATCTCGCTCTTACTGACGACTTCTCTCTCCCACTCACCTTACACCTCCTCTCTCTCTCTCTCTCACTCCTCCCCTTCCACGCATCTACTGTGGTGGTAACCCTGGAATGCTCTCTGTCGTGAGTCCCTCCCGGGAACACTCCACTAGCAACCTTAAAGCTCTCACCAATATCCACATGTAAAACTTACCTTCCGCTAATAAACTTCTGAGTGGGGAGACAGGCAACAGAATCCAGGGGACACAACCTGGAGCCCCACTACCAGCTCCCAACAGGGAGCTGGAGGGAGAGGCCTCCAAGTCCTATGTATAACCCTGGATCCTGGAGCTTTAGCTTCATTCGACACTTCCTCTAACCAGCTCTCTCTTCTCTCTCTCTTACCTTCCTCCTCCCAGATGCCTGGTGGAATCCGCCGCTCTGGGAATTTACCTCCTACCTTTTCCTCTTGTCTACATCGGTGGATATCCGCCGCCTAGACAAGCACCTTCCCTCACCTACATCGGTGGATCACCGCCGCCTAGGTGAACTTCCTTCCTCTCGCCTACATCGGTGGATTACCGCCGCCTAGGCGAAATTCCTTCACTCACCTACATCGGTGGATCACCGCCGCCTAGGTGAAATTCCCTCGCTCACCTCTATCTACTCCTTCACGCCACCGTGATGAAGAATTTAAATTCATCACAGTGGTGAACCCGACGTTCATCCAACCTTCTACCCTTCCTCCCTTCTTACCACCTCATGTGTCGCCCCCAGTCTAGTTCGGTGTCCCAAATTTTAAATTCAAATGCACCTTAAACAGTCAGTATAAATTCGCGATTTTTGGCCCACCCACAACCGCTCACACAGCTCTCAACTCTCCGCCACAAGCACCTCCGCTGCCGCAAATTGCGAATTTAAAATTCAAAACCTCACCCAATTTGAATTTTGATTACAGACCTCAACCATGGACCCGAACTCGCCGACGCCGCCGCTCCTCCGGCCATCCCTGCTGCAGCCGCCGACCGCTGCGACATCTGACGCAACCGACAACCCCTTCACCAGCCTCTCACCACCCGGCTCTTCCGCATCCGCCGCCGCCGCTGCCGCCGCCGCTGCGGCTGCCGCACACGCCGCCGCCGACGTCACGACGGCCTCGGCGTCGTTCCCGCTGTCGCTGCCCCCCTTCTACACGCACGACCCCGCGCTCTGGTTCTTCCAGGTCGACGCTGCGTTTTCGGCCGCCAACATCCGCAGCCAGCGTACCCGTTACTCCCGCATCATATCTCTACTCCCGTATGAGATCCTCCTGCAGACATCAGACATCTCCCCCGACGCCACGGCCGCATACGACGACCTCCGCAACCGCCTCGTCACTTTATACCAACCTTCCAAGATCGCACGTGTCGCAGCGCTCTCCCAACCTCAACACCTCGGCGATCTGAAGCCCTCCCACCTCTACCGCCGCCTGCGTCATCAGCTGCATGACGTAATGACGGCCGACATCGCGCGGACCTTCTGGCTGCGGGCCCTACCCCACCCCATGCAGATGGCGCTCGCCAGCTACCTCGACGGCCCAGACGAACCGCTACTACGTCTCGCCGACACGGTCCACGACCTCACCGCAGCCGCCGGCGTCACGGAAGTCGCCGCGCCCCGCACCCCCACCCCGCGCAGGGACCGGACGCCGTCACAAGAGCGCCGCCGGCCCCCCTCCCTCCACCGGCGCCGCTCCCTCTCCGTCGAGCGCCGGCCAACCCCCTCCGCCGACCACCGACGCCAGCGCTCGTCCGAACGCCGCAACATTTCCCCCACTCAGCAACGAAGAGGGAGGTCCCCAGCCGCGGCAGCCCCCTCCACCTCCGCGCGCCCCACCAGGACCTACCTCCCAGCGGATCCCCCCCACCGATGTTTCTATCATGTCAACTTCGGTGGGGAGGCCCGCAAATGCCAGCCCCCCTGCTCCTACTCCTCCAAGCAGGGAAACGCGGACGCCCGCCGGTAATTCCGGCGGGCCCCCCTCCTCGCCAACACGGGGGGGACCACCACCAACCCCTCCCCGCCCGCATTCACACCACCACCGCGAAGCCTCGCTACCCCTCCTACGCCGCCGCCACGGCTGCCAACCTCCCAGCCGCACCCGCCGGCGCCACCAAAACCATCACCTCTCCATCAACTGATCCCCCACCCCGGAACAGCCCCTCCAAGCCCGCCTCCAGGGCAGCCACCCTTCCGGCCGCCACTCACGCCGCCGCTACCGTTCCCCCACCCCGGAACGGCCCCTCCAAGCCCGCCTCCAGGGCACCCACCCTTCCGGCCTCCACTCGCGCCGCCGCTACCGTTCCCCCTCCCCGGAATGACGCCTCCCCGCCCGCCTCCAAGAGGACCAGCCCCTCAGTCAGCACTACCGTTCCCCCTCTCCGGAACGGCAAAGGACCACCCCGTGTCTCCTTCGCGGGGGACCAACCGCCACCGTCGCACCCGCCCATCACCTCGGACGGCCCAAGCCCCTCCCATCCGCCAGACCCCAACACCTCAGCCATTTTGCCGCACTCCGCCCCAGCTCACCAGCGCCTCTTCCTGAAGTGTTCAAAAACAAATGTCCCGTTCCTCGTCGACACAGGGGCGGCGCTCTCCATCTTCCCAAACAACATTCTCCGGCGACAGGCGCGTTGTTACCGGCAACTCCTCTACGCCGCCAACGGTACCACCATCCCCTCGTACGGGACGTACCGCTCATCCATCCATATGAGCGGGCTCGCGTACGAGTGGGAATTTACCGTGGCGGACGTAGAGAAAGCAATCCTGGGGGCCGACTTCCTCGCTTATTTCGGCCTCCAGGTTGACGTCCGTAACGCGCGCCTGCTCGACCCCTCCACCCAGAAACCCATCCCCGGGTTTATCCATGCTGTCGATCGCCCCCCAACCCAATTTGAACAACTCCTCCTCCAGTACAAACCCCAGCGCCGCCCCTCGGCACACATCTCACAAACTCAGCACTATATTGAGACCTCTGGCCCCCCAATCTCCGCCAAAGCACGACGCCTCCACCCCCTCCAGCTGTCCCAAGCCCGGAGACACTTTGACAACCTCATAAAGGATGGCATTATCCGCCCCTCCAAATCCCCGTGGGCTTCACCGTTACATATTGTGCAGAAGCCCAACGGGGATATCCGCCCCTGCGGCGACTACCGCCGCCTGAACGCGAAAACAACTCCGGATCTCTACAACGTCCCACATCTCCGAGACTTCTCTTCACACCTCCACAACACTACCATCTTTTCAACCCTCGACATCTCCAGAGCCTTCCACCACATTCATATCTACCCTCCCGACGTACCCAAAACAGCCATCATCACCCCTTTCGGCCTGTTTGAATACATTAAAATGGGTTTCGGCCTCCGGAACGCCGCCCAGACGTGGCAGCGTTACATGGACAACATTCTGCGGGGACTACCTTTCGTGTTCTGTTTCCTGGACGACGTACTGATCGCTTCCCGGGACCCGAAGGAACATCTAGCACACCTGAAACAAGTACTCGACATCTTCGCCGCCGAGGGCCTCACCATCAACTCTCCGAAATGTGTTCTCGCCCAACCCTCGGTCCGCTGCCTCGGCCACCAAGTTTCGTCCGACGGGATCAAACCCCTGCCAGACAAAGTGCACGCCCTCACCGACTTCCCACAACCCCGCACTGTCTCAGAACTCCGCCGTTTCCTGGGTATGTTGAACTTTTATCGTAGACACATAAAACACGCGGCACAACACCAACAACCACTCATACACGCTATCCCACAACCAGCCAAAAAAAACGACAACTGCCCCATTTCCTGGACCCCCGCCCTCACAACCGCATTTCAAAACTGCAAACAGGACCTAGTAGACGCCACTCTATTAGCCCATCCCGATCCCCATGCCCCCCTCTCCATCACCACCGATGCGTCTGACTGGGCCATCGGGGCAGTACCCCACCAACACACCGGCGCCACCCCCCAACCCCTCGGCTTCTTCTCTAAAACTCTGTCCCCAACACAAAAAAATTACTCCACCTTTGACAGAGAACTCCTCGCCATCCACGAAGCCATCAAACACTTCCGTGACTTTGTGGAGGGCAGGCAGTTCTCTGTCATCACCGATCATAAGCCCCTCACACACGCACTCCTCCAAAACCGCAAATCTGCCTCCCCCCGTCGCCTCCGGCAACTCGAATTTATCGGACAATTTACGTCCGATATTCGTTATTTGCCGGGGGCCGACAACTGCGTCGCTGACGCCCTCTCCCGTCCCACCCCCGCGCCGGTGGCGGAGTTACTGCCTTTCCCTTCCCCACAAACCATCAAAAATCACCAAATTCCTACAACCGACCCCGCACTCTCCAACCTCATCTCCGCCTCCAAATTGGAACAACTGCCTCCCCTCAATCTCTGGTGCGACGTAACGGCCGATTCACCGCGCCCTTACGTCCCACCGGAGCTGAGGCGGCAGTTGTTCCTCCATTATCACTCCCTCCATCATCCCGGCATTCGGGCGAGCCGGGATCTCATCAAGACGCGGTACTTCTGGCCCCACATGAACACAGATATCCGTACCTGGGTTCTGGGGTGCCAGAAGTGCCAGCAGTTTAAGGTCTCGGCTCACCCCCATGTACCTCCTCAACCCATTCCCGACTCCCTCCCGTGGGAACATGTCCACCTAGATCTGGTCGGCCCTCTTCCCCCCTCCGAGGGGAAGAGGTACTGCCTCACCATGATCGACCGTGCGACCAATTGGGTTGAGTGTATCCCACTCGCCCACATTACCGCGGACGCCGTCGCCGCAGCCTTCCTCAATCAATGGATCAGCCGCTACGGCTGTCCGCGGACACTCACGGTCGATCAGGGGAGGCAGTTTGAATCAGCCCACTTTGCCGACCTGCTCCGTTCCCTCGGGATTCAAAAAATCCGCACCACTCCTTATCACCCTCAATCCAACGGGAAAATAGAGCGGTGGCACTCGGTCCTCAAGCAAGCCATCTCCACATCAGCCACATCTCCCTCATGGACCAAAACCCTCCCCTACGTCTTACTTAGCCTCCGCACTTCCGCCCGTCCTTCAGACAACACAAGTCCCGCACAACACGCTTTTCGAGACCCTCTACGTTTACCAGCCGACATTTTCACTCCACACCCCACCCCGTCAATTAACAGGGAACCACTCCGCACAACAACACCACACAACGACACCACCTATCCCACACGTTTTTACACAGCCACTCACATGTACTTGAAGGAGCCCGGCATCCACAAAACATTTCAACCTCTCTACGCCGGGCCCTTCCACGTCATCCGCTCCACAAACACCACGGCTACCCTGTTAATTGACGGGAAGCCCCACACTGTACCCCTCGCCCGTTGTAAACCAGCCCCAGTCCTCCCCGACACTTCGCCCCACACCACTCACCCGACCACCCCCACACCACAAACACCACACATCGCCTCCATCTCGCCCACCGGACCCCAACGTCGCCGCCCCTCTCCGCGACGTCCCGGGTACCGGCTCCCACCGGCTCTTCCCCTTCACCACCGCCCCGGCAGTGAAGGGGCCCCTCTATCAGTCTTCACTAACGTGAAGACTGTTAGAGGGAGTCGCCCCTCTCACCCCATCACCTCACCACCATTACACACTCACTACATTACACTGCACACTATCCACACCCAGGGAACGGCGGATTTCAACACCCCGCTCCGATCAGTCGCCCCCAACAACATTTGTAACCACCAATTTTACCGAACGTGTAAATACCAATTTTTGTAAATTTCTGTAAATTTTGTAAATATTTGTACATATTAGTCTACTCTCTCGCCATCTACACCATCATCATTCTCCTCATGATCTACCATCACCATTGCCTTCATAACGACCCTGTACATATCCATCTACTACCTCACCTTCATCATGTTATCTCACTGCTTACTTCTTACTACTTCCTATGTCTTACTACTTACGTCTTACTTACTTTGTACTCTATGTTACCTCTTACTTACTATGTCAAGCTATCTATATATAAACCCTAGGATTAAGTCACAACCTGTCACATTTCTGCCTTCAGCACTTCAATTGTTTGCATCAGCCTTCAGCTTCTGTCAGCCTGCGCCTTCAGCTCCCCTCTTGTTTTCCGCAGCCCTCAGCCCCTGTCACCTTGAGCCTTCAGCTATCTCAAACATTGGTTCGAACTGGGGGGACCTCTGTCGTGAGTCCCTCCCGGGAACACTCCACTAGCAACCTTAAAGCTCTCACCAATATCCACATGTAAAACTTACCTTCCGCTAATAAACTTCTGAGTGGGGAGACAGGCAACAGAATCCAGGGGACACAACCTGGAGCCCCACTACCAGCTCCCAACAGGGAGCTGGAGGGAGAGGCCTCCAAGTCCTATATAACCCTGGATCCTGGAGCTTTAGCTTCATTCGACACTTCCTCTAACCAGCTCTCTCTTCTCTCTCTCTTACCTTCCTCCTCCCAGATGCCTGGTGGAATCCGCCGCTCTGGGAATTTACCTCCTACCTTTTCCTCTTGTCTACATCGGTGGATATCCGCCGCCTAGACAAGCACCTTCCCTCACCTACATCGGTGGATCACCGCCGCCTAGGTGAACTTCCTTCCTCTCGCCTACATCGGTGGATTACCGCCGCCTAGGCGAAATTCCTTCACTCACCTACATCGGTGGATCACCGCCGCCTAGGTGAAATTTCCTCGCTCACCTCTATCTACTCCTTCACGCCACCGTGATGAAGAATTTAAATTCATCACACTCTCTCTCCTCTAGCACTCACTGTGGTGATAACCGCGGGGTGCTAGTCTCCTTCTACCCTGGCATCTGCTGTGGTGATAACGGTGGGACGCCTCTTTCTCTAACGCCTGCTGCGGTGATAATCGCGGGGCGTTAGCAATCCGACAAGACTTCTAAGGAGCACATCCTTCCTATCCTTCAGCCTGTAGACTTACGGCAATGAGATAATGATGTTATGTTTGTGATGATAGTATAATGATGATGATAGTATAATGATGATAATTATGCGATGCCTGTGGGATTCATGATGCATACAGAGTGTTTTTGCTGTTCTCATTGACACTTTCTACATCGAAAACAATAATTTTGAAAATGGAGGAGTAGATTAGTTTAATACGTAGGTACTAACCAAAGTGATAAAAACCTTGAAATTGCCCGAAGCTAAAAAACGCTGCAAAGTCTTTGTCACATGGGTTTACTATTCTACTGGACATTCCTACAGAAATGTGGGCTGTTCATTTACTGTTTCTTTCATATATGAATAATTGGAATAGCTAAGAAGCAAACAAACAAAAAAAACGAAAAATTGTAATTTTACACCCATTTTTCACCCATAACACCCCTGGGTGTATTCCGACCGGACTGCCGAGCTTCTGAGCACAGCTTGGACCCAAATAGAGCCTATGCGCGGAAGAACGACTATTATAGACCAAAATGTAACGTAAATTTAAGGCTGAATCTTCGTTAGAACCTCAATTCTTCGCTCGTTGGTCAAAATCGACTCCGTATTCAGTCTCCTCACTCTAAAAAACATGGGAAACGATACCTCACAAACTCATGTTCACACCAGAAAAAAAAACCCTATTTGTACACCCATTTTATCACCCATAACACCCCTGGATATATGTATTCCGATCGGGCTGCAAAGTTTCGGGACACAACAACGGCGTATGGCGGACGAATATTGCATTTTTGGAATCTGCGCACCTTGAAACGTAAAAGAAAAATTGGGGGGGGGGGGGGTATATTCACAGAATAATAAACCAGAAAGAAGCGTTTCTGTGCATTTTCAAAGGAACCAAGCTGTTACTGAAATGAACGCAATAATGGAGAAAAACTTAAAGGAATTACATCATTCAAAGACTTCCCAAACCTATCACTCTTAATAATATCGAAGATTTCAAGAACATCCAACACGCTCCCTTTCGGGCAGAAATGAAGATACTCAACAAACTGTCTGTCTTTAAGATCAGAATTGAAGCTATGACTGGATTCATTCAAGTGGCGCGCAAAGGCCGAATCAGCCTTATTATCCCTGAAATCTTTTTCACGTTCCTTCATCCTTTCTCTAAACTTCCTACCACTTTGACCGCAATAGTCAAGTCCACAAGAAAACTTAATTTATACACACCAATTTTATCTTGAACATTAATTTTATCTTTAACTGAACTTAATGAAGATTTAAGATTACATATTTATAGTTTTATAATATCCTACTTTGAACCCTTTAGAAGTTAATATTTTGCTAATTTTATCCAAAAATTTTCCGTAATACGGTATACCTATTGATCCAAATCTCCCCCTCAGTCGTAGCTTCCCTAACTAGATTTGAAACTCCTTCCCCAGTCTTTTTTCTAAGAACCCTATTCCATATTGTATCAATGAGATCTCCATCATAGCCAATACTCCCCGTTATACTTTTAATAGTTAAGTATTCTTTTGCTAAACTCTGTTCACTCAACTAGAAAACAGTTTAGAACTAGCAGTGGCTACCATACCTACTGAGTGTCACTGGTTGAATTTTCCTCTCAAAAGTGTTGATGATTTTCTTTGGATGAGGTGAAACTTTCGGTATGCATCATGCATCCTACAGGGATCATATAATTATCAACATTTTGGGCAAAAATAAAAAACTATGGTTACCTCTGGAGACGGAATGACTAGGTACAAAGTATCTCTCGATGGTCAGAAGTTGGAACACGTTCAAGTACCTGGGTTGCCATCTGAGCCAGAATGGCAAGATGCAGCACGAACTTGACAGCCGAGTAGCCTGTACAGGTAGGCTGTTCAATGCAATCAGTAGGGGCCGACTCAGCCAGAAGACCGTGAGCAACAAGACGAAGGTGGCCATCTACAGCTCTGTCCACGTACCGACCCTCACATATGGACATGAGAGTTGGGTTCTCACCCAGACTTCTCGTAGCCGAATCCAAGCAATGGATATTAGATTCTTAATGAAAATAGAGGGCAAGACACGACAAGACAGAGTGAGAAACCATACCATTCTCAGCACTTTAACATGGAACCCCTGCACAGCCGTATAGAAAGAGGACAGCTGCAACGGTTTGACCACGTAGAACGCATGCCAGAACATACAGATGCCAAGAAGGTCTATAGCACAAGAGCTAAGGGCAGAAGGAGAAGAGGACGTCCCCGCAGGAAGTGGATAGACGACATAGAGGAGACTGCCCGTTCCAAGGGAAAAATCTTGTCCGAGGCCCGTCGGCTTGCAGTTGAAAGGGCGGCCTGGACGTCGTTCTGCAAATCCTCGACACCACTAGGTAGAAGAGGACATGACTAAGAAGAAGAAGAAGAAGAAGAAGATGATGAAGAAGAAGAAGAATTTTTTTTTTTTTTTCGTAGATAAGCCACCGTTTAACCACAATTAGCGTCAATGAAGCTTCTGCATTTGCTTAGTTTGAAGCACAGCAACGCTGTGAAAGTATCGAATGTGACACAGAAAGCTCCAATCCCAGAGAAAGAGCTTGAAATTATATGCAACGACTTGTTTTTATGAATCCATCGGGTAATAATCATCGTCCTTTCCGGAGGATTCGCTTCGTCAAAAAGGTTGTTCACTCCTACACCGATATGCCGTCTGCTGGACCGCAAATTACTGTCGGGGGTGAGACGGCCCGGGGATGATAGACCTGATGCGCACGATTCCCCGGGGGCCGGCTCCGGGACTTTCACCGACCGGGATCGGCCGCCGCCTTCCGAAAACGCACGGTGACCGACACCGGAGAGCTCGTGAGAGTGTTGAGACGTATTATTGGCGGATGATCCCTGTGATTGGATTCAACGGCTGGGGTGTTGGAGTTGGGCTGTTCCGACCTACTGTCCAACATTGGAAGAAAGCGATAGTGGATGCGACTGAATGGCTGTTCACGACGATGCGAGGGCTCGAATAATTGCAAAATACCCTCAAGTCACAACGTAATGACCTCACCTAGGCGCCTGTCCTTCTGAATATTAACAACCCAGGTACCTATATTTAATAAAAATAAAAAAATTTGCAAAGTCCTTGTCACATGGGATTATTATTCTATTGGACACACCTACAGACCAATGTTGGCTGTTCATTTATTGTTTCTTTCATTTGTGCAACAATTGAAATAGCTGTTTTTGATGGTTTCCACTATTTTGGCCCCCAAAAACGGACTGGGCTCCTTTTTTTGGCAAAAATTATCTTTGATCATGGATTTAATCAAATTAGTATCAACAGGTGAATCAAGACAGTTAAATCCATTGTGCCCAGGGGTGTTTTTGGTGGGGGGGGGGGGGGGCGGTGTAAAAATAGGGGTTTTCGAGGTTTTTAAAGGTTTTAGTGGACATGGGCTTGTGAGGTATCGTTCTCCATGTTTTTTAGGGCGAGAAGATCGAATATGAGGTTGATTTTGAACAAAGAGTGAAGAATTGAGGTTGCAACGAAGGTTCACCTCCCAAAATTCTTTTAGCGAATTTTCAAAGAAAATGAAGCTATTGCAATGGCTTCAAAATTTAAATAATATAAATTTTTGGAAATTTTCTTCATAGAAATCCGTTTCAGACCATTCTAAAACGATTCCTGAAATTTAACACTTTTTTATATGTATATATATATATATTTATTTATATATGTGTCACTCCAGACGATAACTCTCGATAGAATTGAGATAAACAGCTCAAATTTGCACAAAAAATCTATCTTGGCAATCGAAAGGCTAAGTTCGAAGATGGGCGAAATTGGCCTACTCTAAGGAGGGTTTTGGCGCATTTAAAGTGCGCAAAAATTACCCAAAAATCCCCAAAATGTTATTTTCCAACAAGTGACCCCTCATTTTAAAGGTTTTTGCACGCTGAACACGATGGTGGAATCGGATTTTAGATATCTTGATCCGTTCTCAAATTAGAGCATTTAAAGTGCGCAATAATTACCCAAAAATCCCCAAAATGTTATTTTCTAACAAGTGACCCCTCATTTTAAAGGTTTTTGCACGCTGAACACGATGGTGGAATCGGATTTTAGATATCTTGATCCGTTCTCAAATTAGAGCATTTAAAGTGCGCAAAAATTACCCAAAAATCCCCAAAATGTTATTTTCCAACAAGTGACCCCTCATTTTAAAGGTTTTTGCACGCTGAACACGATGGTGGAATCGGATTTTAGATATCTTGATCCGTTCTCAAATTAGAGCATTTAAAGTGCGCAAAAATTACCCAAAAATCCCCAAAATGTTATTTTCTAACAAGTGACCCGTCATTTTAAAGGTTTTTGCACGCTGAACACGATAGTGAAATCGGATTTTAGATATCTAAATCCGTTCTTAAATTAGAGCATTTAAAGTGCGCAAAAATTACCCAAAACTAGGATAATCTTTAAACTCTTACCCCCACCCCCTTAGAGTGGTCAGATTGAAAAATGTGAGAAGTATTAATTGAAGACGAGAGTTCGAAGCAAAAAAGGGGGAGGCAAACGATTAGTACAACTCCTTTAATTTACCCACAGCGATCAAATAAATAAGCACTTAGTACAATTACGTAATAAACAAACGGTAGAATCAGGATGGACAAAACGTACAAATTAAAATAAATACGAAGAGAATATACATAGAAAACCAAATTTTAGACCGAAGTTTTCCTTTATTCAAAACCATAGCCATTAATTCGAATATTTCTTTGAAAATTCGCTCATTAAGTCATGCTGCATGACTGGTTTTTTTTTTATTAACACTAGTTTTATTATACAAATTTATGGCAATCTCAGGCATCTTCCCATGCTTTTTTACTGATAATAAAAAGAATTTTGGGAGGTGAACCTTCGTTGCAACCTCAATTCTTCACTCTTTGGTTAAAATCAACTTCATAAACGGCCTTCTCGCCCTAAAAAACATGGAAATGATACCTCACAAGCTCATGTTCACTAAAACCTCTAAAACCCCTATTTTTATACTGTTTCTCCCCCCATAACACCCCTGGGAACAATGAGGACCCAAATGTGTTCTTGAATGGGGACCCAAACTGTCTGTGGAAGAACGACGATTTTAGACCAAAATTTAATGTAAATTTAAGACTGAAACCGTTAGAACTTCAATTTTCCACTCTTTGGTCAAAGCCCTTGATATTCGGTCTCCTCGACCTAAAAACATGGAAAAACGATGCCTCACAAGCGCATGTTACTAAAATATAACACCCTTTCCGATCGGGCTGCAAAGTTTCGGGACACAACTAGGGCCCAAATGAAGCCTGTGTGCGAATGAACGAATTTTTGAGACCGAAAGTAAAGTAGATGTGCATGATATTGCGGACGGCGGACGGGCATTGCATTTTGGTTTATTATTATGTGCATAATATATGTATTCGTTCAGCAAAAAAATTTTATAGCACCCCCTCAAAATTTTTTCTTTTACGTTTCAAGGTGCGTAGACTCCAAAAATGCTACGTCCGTCCGCCGTCCGCCTTATCATGCATAACTACTTCATTTTCAGTCTAAAAAATTCATTCTTTCGCAGACAGGCTCCATTTGGGCCCTAGTTGTGTCCCAAAACTTTGCAGCCCTCTCGGAATTTGCCCAGGGGTGTTATGGGTGAAACTTGGGGCAAAAATAGTTTTTTTTGTATCTTTGAGGTTTTGAGGTATCGTTTTCCATAGTTTTAGGGCGAGAAGACCGAATATGAAGTTGATTTTGACCATAGAGCGGAAAATCGAGGTTCTAACGAAGTTTCAGCCTTAAATTTAAGTTGACATTTGGTATAAAATCGTCGTTCTTCCGCACTCAGTTTGGGTCTCCATTTGGGAAAACATTTGGCATCTACTTGTGCTCGAAGCTCGGCAGCCCGATCAAAATACACCCAGGGGCGTTATGGGGGTTAAAGTGGGCGTATAAATAGGGGTTTTCGAGGGTTTTTTGAGTTTTAGTGAACATGAGCTTGTGATGTATCGTTGTCCATGTTTTTTAGGGCGAAAAGATCGAATGTGAAGTTAATTTTGACCAAAGAGACCAGTTGTAACGAAGGTTAAGTTCCCAAAATTCATTTTTTATGAGTCAAAAACCCGGGAAATTGTCTAAAATCACCATGAACTTGTCGAATAACACCGCAAGTAGTATCAACAGGTGAATCAAGACAATTAAATAACACTATCAATGATCAAAAATAATTTGTCAAAAGTAGGAGCTTATTGCGTGTTTTTGGGGGCCAAAATTGGTGGAAACTATAAAAAATAGCTATTTCAATAATTTATTATTGAATATAATAAACCAAAATGTAGACAGTTCCCGCGCTACGCTGTTACTGAAAAGATGACGAAACTGGTCCCTCAGCGCTACCTACCGTCTAATCCTCCTACTGTACGCGTGGTCGGTAATGTGGAAACCGGCAGTAAACCAAGCAGAGAGTTCTGCCCATAGAAAAAGCGTCTGGAGGGAGCTCAAACTTGTCAGGAGTTGGAATAGGCAACCACGCAAAACAGTTAAAACTTGCGTGTTCGCATCTAACCCCTGACGACCAGTCTATTGCCACAGCCAGATCAACAGTATAAATTTGGTAGGTAAGTATAGTTAGTGTATTTAATAATAATGACGAATTTATAATAATGATGATTTCTGCATCGTTATAAAGTACCGACTTTAGACGTACAAAAGATAATTCGAAGTTCTTCGTTTTCATTTTCACATTGTACCTACGTTATTACTGACAGGGAAATGCAGATTATTTCTGTAGCCCAGAGCCAGACGGTCGTAGCTCCAAAATTTCGTTTATTTTATTTTTTTTTTTTGGTATTTTTTTTTAACTATGGACTCAGTATACCTTGTTCTATATGGTCAGAAAGTATTAGACCCCCAGTTAGTTATTATAACAGAGATTTTTGGGGCAAAGAAGTCGCAAGTCCATACATCAAGTGAGAGCTGTAAATCCATCATAAGTGGACATGATACTAATTGGCCATGGTTACCTTCAAAGCCAACCAGTTTCATGTCCATTTCCGTATGGCAAAAGAGAGCTCAGCATTTACAGTAGTAGTGACGGATGCAAAAATACGCAAAAATATTTGCCAACAACCAATTCAAACCACTTCACAAAGCTTTTATCTAAGCAAACTTTGGACATTAAAATTAAACTATACACGATCCCGTTTCAACGTTACCGTGATGCATGATTTGGGATGAAACGACGGTGGCTGCGTGGGGGAGTAAAATTACATAGTGATTATACTTATTTACATGTGGCTCCTTCATTTGGATTCTCCAAGCATTTTTGAGCGTATCTCATGTCTAGAACCAAGATACCTACCGATCTGTGCTCCAATGTAACCCACCTAAAAAACCTACCTTCCAACTGGTTATTGCATACCTTCTTACCTAGCCTCAAAATTTCGCTGTTGCCTTACTACTATGGTTAACCAAAATGATGTAGTTGGTTAGGTTTGACCAACGATACAAAACACGACATGGACCAAAACACTTAGCAAATTTGCTAAGATTGTAAACGAATCATGGAGTTGCTGAGAGTTATTTCAATCTTCAACCAAATTCCAAGAAGGGTACACCCCTGAAAATCGCAATGTGCACCTACTTAACCAATTCTGCATGAGACTCCTAATTAGGTAACCAGGTCCATTTGATCTTACTGTTACCAAATCCAGTCAATATCAGTTATAAGTTACCTAACATGAGTAACTTTGATTACGTAGGTAATCAGTATAAGTGACCTTACGACTCTCTGATATTGCGAAAATTAATACAAAATTGATTTCCATTTGATCCAGCCTTGGGCCAAAGGGTCCTAAGTCCATTGTCTCGACTACAAAAGCAGTGGTGACTGTGTAAATAGATATGCGTACAAATAACATATATCTGAATCAAAATGTATAAGCACAATGAATTCGAATCAAGTCGTCAAGGTGAAAAAGTGAAAAAACGAATGAAAAACACATTTTTCGTTTATTATTTTCAATAATGAACCCCCTCAAAATTTGATGGTTTCCGTTTCAAGGTAAACCGAATCCGAAAATGCAAAAACAAAATTTCTGTCTGTCCGCCGTACTGAGCACTTTTCTTAGTTACCATGAAAAAAAATTGATGAAATTCGGGTTATACGTTCCGTCCGGGGTCTAGTTGCTCCTCGAAGCTCGGCGTTACTGTCAGTCATCTCTAAGGGGTTAAAAATAGGGGTTGAAATTTTCAAAACGCCGTAGCGCGAAAACTTTCGATAGAAGGGTATGGGTTTTTTACGTTATTGAATTTGTCTTGAGCTAAACAATTTTTTGAGACCACTCGGAGCATTGTATGTACGTCCAGCCGTTCGTGTGCACCAAAAAGCTTCGTCAACACGATCGTGAATTAAACGGTATAAATTCGGCCCGGATATCATCACTAGGCAGCACCTGATTATAATCAAGGATGGCTGTATGAAGTCGAGTTGGTTGTTCTGCGATATTATTTATTTGATAAGTATTGGACTATTGGATTTTGTTGGTAGGTACTTGTGAAACTTGAACAAACGTTGAAGTATTATTGATGGGTAAATTGGTACACAATGGTAAATTATTACAAAACGGTAAACTATTAAACAACAGTAAATTATTGCAGAACGGTAAATTATTACACAAAGTTCGTCTACCAAGAAGGGGCTGAATTTTGTTGATCGGTACTTCTGCAACTTGAACAACCGTTGAAGTGTTGTTGATGGGCAAGTTATTACACAACGGGTCATTATACTTGACCACGAGGGTAGGTATTGACCACAGAAAACAGTCATCTACGCAGAAGGGGCATCTATTTTTTTCACTCCACATCAACAGTTTCCCTTCAGAACTTCATTATTTGCGTTTCTTTCTGCCATTTTAGTTACTGTTTGTCATCGACAGAATTATTTTAGCAACATTTAACTCTCGATTTTGGTAGGTACCTAGTAACGAGTACGGTGTTAGGTACCAACCTACGG
Organism: Leptopterna dolabrata; assembly: GCA_954871275.1. Taxonomy (NCBI): domain Eukaryota; kingdom Metazoa; phylum Arthropoda; class Insecta; order Hemiptera; family Miridae; genus Leptopterna; species Leptopterna dolabrata. The sequence continues at coordinate 52,406,303 of OX940978.1, read as the reverse complement.
AGGATCTGCGATCCACATAATATGTATAGAATAGTAAATATTATATAATATAGACGGGTTATCTATACAGAGAGCTGTGATCTGTAACAGAAGGGTATTATGTACAAAATAATAAACCGTTGTGCAGGGATTTGCAGCGTTTTTTATTTTTGTTCGCTGTCCTGTAAAATTTCATTTTTGGGACTCAAGACCATCTCGGTCTGGGCTACAGATTTCAACCAACAATCTCTCACAAAAATCATTTACTATTTGGTGAACTATCCTCATTAATTGCTAACTATACTTTGATTTATTATAGTTTTCAGTATTGTGGTACCGGTGGACTTTACCAAAAAAGAACAACTTTTAACGTTTGCATAATGTGCAGGTAATGCTTACAGTCGAATTACGATAATTTTAAGTTCTTCGGGAAGCAACCCGGCACCTCAGTATTTCCAGCTCAGTAAGTCCGTTATTACGTTTAGTGGTTGTGGACATCTCAAGGGTACAGCACAATGATCAGAATAAAATAATTAATTTGTTGGACAGAAAACAAAAGATATATCATTGCTGGTTACAGTATAACCATAATCAGAAAATTTTGGTACTAAACATGATAACATCTTGTTCCTTTCTGGTTTGAGCGTCTTGAGGCATTTTCTGGTACAGAAACTGTTCCGAACCTTCGCTCGGACTGAGCAGGCGACCAATAGGAATGGAGATCTCTATGCCGCAATCTGCATTTAAGAAAAGAAACGTGGACCAACAAAACTTTGAATACTTCCATAGTTACAAAGTTTTTACGGCCGTCGCGACTACAAATGGCGGCACAGTAAACGCTGTGAAGCTGCTCTGAAGGTTTAGGTCTCGATGAAGTGAACTTACTAATAATTTCGTTCGTGTGGTCAGGCCTTTATTGCCAGAACTCGCTGAAACAGCGCTCATCGCTGTTGCATTGTATCTTGACTATTTGGTGCGTACCACTTAATTAAATTCGTACCATCGAAATAATAATCGATGATACGCTCTCTCGTCGATGAACCGTCTGATCGATATATTGAATGACTGAAGAATTCCATAAATTAATATAATCGTGATACAGTACGTTAAACTCTCAGTCATCCTCCTAGATATTCCTCAATCAGGCTCCTAGATATTCAATAAAATGACACATATCTACTGCGCCACGTGTATCGTTATGTATGCAGACCCAGACCCGCTAATTATATTGTTATATACTATTATATAACATATATTAACAAATAATATATGTTATATAATAGTATATAACAAATAATAACAAATAATATTAACAAATAATATATTAACATATAATATATTAACCAGACCCTGCCAATTATATTGCTATATACGTGAAACTCTCAGTCATTCTCCTAGATATTCCTCACTCAGGCTCCTAGATATTCAATAAAATGACACATACCTACTGCGCCACGTGTATCGTTATGCATGCACACCCAGACCCTGCTAATTACATTGTTATATACTATTATATGACATATATTATGTGTTAATATATTAGTAGTATCCAAATGTACATCCTGGGCCACTGCCTTAGATCTCTGATAAAAAGTTTTAACATAAAAGATCAGAACACATATTTTCACTTGAATCCTTGATGTTTTTTATTTACACTTGAATCCTTGATGTTTTTTATTTTCACTTGAATCTCTGATAAAACTTTTTTATCACAAAACATCAGAACCAGTGACTTTTTCATTTTTAGCGACTTGAATCTCTGATAAAATTTTTTTTAACACAAAACATCAGAACCAGTGACTTTTTCTTTTGGGGGGGTTAGTTAAAAGAATCTCTTTTATAATAAAATTAAAATGTCAACAATTGAAATTTACAAAAAAGCAGCCAAAAAACCCATCTACTCATCATTCAGAAATCTGGATAAGGGAGCTTATGATCTCTTAGCAAATTTTATACAAGATACGGAATATGGTGAAACTGTTGTTGTTACTATTAATACTGAAAATGGTGAATTAAATTTATGTTTACCCAAGAAAATATCTAGTCGACTTCTTGAGCATGTTAGAAACAATCCAGAAAGACACCCCAACAAACTTATTTATAATGGTATTGATAAAAAGACAAAGGCTTTTATGATTGACTTTGAGTAAAAAATATTATAATTGATTACATACATAACCCTGAACCACACTTTTATATAAAGAGAATCTTTATATAAATAATCACCACAAAATTTATAAAAATCATTTTTCTATCCTGAAAACCAAGTGAAAAATAAAAGATCATAAATTTGACTGGAGTGGCCCAGGATGTACATTTGGATACTACTACCATTTTTTCTATCCTGAAAAAAATCAGTAGCATAAGAATTTTTAATGAGCTGTGTTCATTAAAAATAAAATCTCCTTCATACCCCAAGCATTCTGAACTTTATCAATAGATATCTTGAAACAGATTCTCAAACTGCTTCTTCAGTTTGGCTTTATCCTCATTATAAACCAATTTTCTAAGTTGATGTTCAGTAGCATTTTTAGGAACCTTAATATTTTTTTCATTAAGGCATGTCTTTACTTGCTTCTTTGTAAGGAGTGGTGGTTTACCATCGACACCAAATAAAATTTCTCTGTACAGACATTTACAATATCTATACTCCTTCAATCTCTGTAAAACATCCTCTAGTGAGTAAAGGTTTTTATCATAAAATTGAAATTCAGATGTCTTTACCAACTCCCAGAAACCTCCATGTTTTTCACATAAATTTATTGCTTCGTCGCTTAAACCCATATCCTTTATTTATTATAGAAAATATTTTTTTTTTAGACCCGGTAAATTACCGGGTCTAAAAGTTTTCAACAGTACGAAAATAATTTAAAACCCAATATATTTAAAGGTGGGGGCGAATCGCCGCCACCTTTTTAAATTAAAAAACTCTTAGGATTTCTAGAGCCTCATGCTATCTAGCTTGTTGCGTGTGAACTAAAGGAAATGATAAATAATGCGAGATTAATATTCCGTACACTATCTCAAAGGAGGTCAGCTAGTTGACCTTGCATTCCCATTTCAGATAGTTCGCTTTCAATTCCTATCTCAATATTCACAATCAGTTTCTCCTCAACTGTTCAACATGGCACAACCTCCTGAATATTTAAAGTTAGCTTATTGTGATGATTATGATTTCTGTGAAGAAATTTTAAAAGTGGAACAATATCACCAGGAATGTTTGAGTTTCGTGCAGAAAGTGAAAAATTGTGTTAGTGCAAGTGAAGCCAGAGAACTAATCACGAAAAACAATGTGAGTCTACCAGGTAGTAGAAAATGTGATTTTCAAAAGCTTTTGAAAATCCCAAAAGTGTCTAATATATCAAGAACTCCAGATCAAATGCATCAGTACCTACAAAAATTTGTTGTATTTGACCATGAAATGGAAAAGGTGAAACTTCCTAATCAAAATAACATTATGGAAGTAGAGAATTACCTTATTAAATCTGGTGATGTGATAAAGAAGCAATCATCAAGACTTTTTAATACTACTGCTGTTTATGGATACTACTTGGAAGTGTATTTTCAACATATGAAGATCACAGGAGAGGATTGGAATCTCTGTTTAAAAGAAAAGCTACATGTGTCCTTGAGTTATAGTAAGAAGTTGAGAAGAGTTGGAGTGATTGTGAAAGACCATCAAAAACTTAAAATGTTGAGTATTTCATTTTTGGGCTCAACTACAGTGATAGTGAATGTTAACCTTGAGGGGGCTCACGCGTGAGCTCCTAGAAGGTCATTCCAGAGAACATTCTGAGCTGAAATATTCTGGACTCAACTACAGTAATATTAAGATCAGCCTGTAACCTTGAGAGGGCTCACGCGTGAGCCTCTTGAAGGATATCTGAGGAAATATTACCAGTTGGAGTTGAAGCAAAATAATGTGTCTGATATATTTTTTATTGAGAATGTTCACAATAAAAAAATTGTTATTTATATTGTTTATCCTTTTTTCCCCCTTTTCTTATCAAGGTAAGTTTTAGATTTCCTCTTTTATAATATTTTTAAGTGGCATATAGTTGAGAGTGACTTCTGAAACCAAAATTACGTAAGCAAAAGTGTTTTCTGGCACATTCTTTTCAAAATCTGCTCGTAAAATTATATTACTTTTTTGTCCAGATATGGACTGTGGTTGTCTAGTCATATTCACACTGAATATTGGATAGTTCTCTTTGAAGGACTGAGGCTCATGATATGGAAGGGATGAGTCTTGGCATACTATTCTTTTGAAATCTGTGTACATGGTGTAAGCTAAACTAAAATCCCCTGAACTCCAATCTAAATTCAAATGTTCTTCAGGATAACTTTTTCCTGCTACTTCAAAACTAATATTTTTAACATTCAAATGATCAAATTTGGAATTATTTTTCTTTTGATCATTTTTTCTGGCAGTTTGGAAGGCAACAAATCCCCAGATCGGATTCTGTACATTTCTGTAAATATTTGTAATGTTGAAGTTTAGAGTTTTTCCAGTAACTTTTTGTTCGATACATTGCAATTTTTTAAAGTGAAACAAATAAGGAGAAGTACAGAGTTCAGCAATTAATTTAGCTTTGGATTCACTTTCATATTCAATTATTGGGACTCTTAGGCAGAAAGTTTTAATTTCTACTTTTCCCTCCACACCTTCAGGAGAGGTACTGTAACGGAAGAGTACATTATCATCAGAATTTCTAATGAATGTAATTTCAAATCCTCCCTTATAAATTGGTGCAATATCGCTGAAGAATCCAAGACCTAAATCAGCCAAGTTACCATTCGCGTTGAAATTTCCACCACCATTCACTTTAGAATTGAAACCAGAATTCATTAATTTACCATTATAGTTTGATGGTCCTGAGAAAGAAGCTATGCCCATCACCGTACTAGCAATACCTGGTTCTTCAATTTCATCAATAACCGTATTGTGCTTTTTTACTTCAATTTTGGAAAAAAGGTGTGCAACAAAATTGTCAACCATCATTATTGTATCACTGATTCCATATGTTTTTGTTGCATCTTTAGGAATGTATTTTCCAGCAATGTAATATTGAATATTGCTGCTAAGAAACTCATCATCTAGTAGCAATTTGAAAACCGTTCGTTTATTCTCAGAGTTTAATTCTAAATTAGATTCAGGATTAAAGTTTCGATATTGAAGCCTTGTGATTTCAGAATCGTATTTTGAGTAGATTGATTTAATTTGATTCATTTTTATTATAGAATACATTCTTTTAACTAACCCCCCAAAAGAAAAAAGTCACTGGGTTCTGATGTTTTTTGGTAAAGTCGAATACAAGTCAATTTGATTTTTAACAGTAAATACATCGGACCCGTCTGCCAGACGGGTCCGATGAAAAGTCGAATACAAGTCGAGAACATTTAAAGAAGAGTTTTCAAAACTCTTAAAGTGGGGTGGCCAAATTGGCCACCCTCTTTAACGTTAAAGTCGAATACAAGTCGAGAACATTTAAAAATTTCTTTTAAAACTCTTAAAAAAGTTTTTTTATAGAATCGAAATTCTATAAAAAATATCAAGATAGCGGAATAGAAAATATTAAAATCCAGTTCTGAAAACTTCCCCATGTTTCAAAAGTGATAGTTTGATAGGATCCACACTTTTAATTTCTTTCTTATTTTTATTATATTCATTTAGAATAGTACTTTTCATATTTATATAATTTTTTATTTCTTGTTCAATATCATTGAACTCTTCATCAGATATTTTACCGTCTTTAATTGCTTTTCTGAACTTTTCTTCAATCGAATCTAATTTAGCTTTTGCCAAAAGCTCAATTTCTTTATGTTTATTAATTTTTTTATTGAAAAATCCGCTTGAAGTCCTTAATATTATCGATAAGGTTGTCAATCCTACAGAAATTGGAGCACTGAATGGAATTATTATTGGTAATGCTATAGAAGTATTAACCAGGCCGAGTTCTGAGAGGGCGAATAAAAATTCAGTACCGTAAAGAGTGCTGGATATTTTTCCATATTTTTTTTTCAAACCATTTCTCATTTTCACTTCATCTTCTAAAAATTTGTATTGATTGATAATTCGATTGATTCTATAATTGTTCTCATTAAACTCGGGAAAAATTATTTTTGGATATAATCTAGGATGAGTTATTGGAGTAAATTCTTCAGGGGCTGAAGGTGTTTCATTATTATTTGTGTACATCATTTTATTATAGAAAAAAATTTTTTATAGAATCGAAATTCTATAAAAATATCAAGACTATAAAATTTAATAAAAGAAATTAAGATTTTCCTTCAATGTTCTCATGCTATTTACAAAATCGTGTCCTTCTGATAGCTTTTTCAAAATTAATAAACATAAATGTCCACAGATAGGCGGATCATATTGGTTTTGGATTTGCTCCTCATTATAAAATAAATTTTCTGAACCTAAATATTGAACAAGTTCTCTTGGTGGTGGTGCATTTCCATACGAGTCAAAATAATATTTTAAATTGTTATTTTTATGAAATGCAGTCCAGTGGCTTCCAGCCTCATCAGAATTTTCTAGATTTATAATTCCACATTCCGTGTGGTTCACTTTCTCTGGTAAATCATCCTTCATGAAAACTCCTCTGAAGTTTTTAATTTTCATTTCTTTCGATAATCTTTCAATATCAAAATTGGTAAGAGGCTGGAAGCTATTTAGTTTTTTGATTTGGTAGGTTTCTTTTTAGGTTTCTTTTTAGGTTTCTTTTTCTTCATTCCAGAGCCGATACTTAGACTTTTTGCATTTTTAGCTAGTTTTTCCATCTCGAGATTATGACGTTTTATTTCGGCTTCTTCAGCGGCCTTATGTTTCGAGTCTATAACACTAGAAGCTACTGCAGCTCCACCACCCATTAACGCTCCAGCTGCTCCCATTGCTGCAAAAAGTAAGGGTAAAAACCCACCTGAATGATTTATTTGCAACTGATCATAATTCATTTCCAATTCCAACCCTTTTTTGTTTTTGATACATTTATCTAGCTTTTTTTTCTGAGTTTCATTTAACAGGATTTTATGATTTCCATTTCCACTAATATCTGCAAAAGCCAGTCGTACTTTTACTGGAACACGTTTTTTATAAGCAGATCTTATTTTTTTCATTTGTATTTCTGACAAATTTATTTGATGTGTAATCATTTTATTATAGGAAAAAAAGTTTTTTTTTATAAGATGTGAATCTTATAAAAAATTAATATACACCCATCCCAAAGTGTCTTTTGGCTTTCATACCAGTTTTTACTATAGCAGCTCCCAATATTTCACTGATATTTGTTGAACTTTTCATAATTTTATCAGCTTCTACTTCCAATTTTTTATCAGCAAGATGCCTATCACTAGTTTTCTCATGATCTCTGTAAAAAATGTCATGTTGTTTACAGGCTTTATCAAGACTATTTATACCTTCATCACCTCTATTTAATCTCTTATCCAATTTAGTAAATGGTCCACAATATTGATAACCACTTGGGAGATGCATTTCTGGAATAACAGGTCCAAGTTTATTAAGAATAGTATTGAAAATACCAGAACCATTTTTTATCATATTTTTGGGTAAATTATTAATAATTTTAATCAAGTATTCAGTTCCTTTGGGTTTATCAATATCTTTCTCCAGTTGATCTTTAATGAAATTTATAATTCCCAATTTTTCATTGTGAAAATTATTATTTCCTGCCTGCTCTTGCGCATACAAATAGTATAGTCTTTGTGTAAGTTGATTCAAATTATCTATATATTTAAATTCTACAGGATTTTCAGTATATTTAATCAACCCAGTGCCAATCTTTTTCTTTTTACTATACTCCCAGATAGGTTTTATGATTTCTTTCCATTTTTTACTAACACTTGATTTTGGTTGTTTAGATTCGGGATTATTATTTTGAAACATGCTATTTGTTTGAATGAGGATTTTTGTATAAGCTTTAAAGTCTTCATTAGTGTATTCATCTTTGGATGGAATATCAGAAGCTATGGGTTTTGTTAAGAGCTTCCATAAGCCTTCAGTACCGGAATATTTCATTTTTTCTATTTCAATATCATTTCCATTTACTCGTATCTGTTTATTTCCAATAAAGATATGATTTTTTAAAGGGTATATTCCAAATTGTCTATCAGGATGAAGAATATATAATTCTGCAATTGGTCCAATACCTAAAGGACCTACAGAAGAGTTTGGTAATTTAACACTTTTTTGTAAAATTGTTTCCATTTCATAATCCCTATCTGCATTGTCACTTGAAAAGCTTTGATTTAAAGTATCTTCATTATCATTATCAATACTTTTAACCTCGTCATCAACATCTTTAAAAGTAACTTTTTTAGGTGAACTGATAGCCAAGGGGTTAATTGTTTTTATTACAGGAATGAGTTCTAATTTTTTACCAAGATCTTCATCAGTCTGTTTCACTGCTTTTTCTACCTTATCTAATCGTGAAGTTATAGGTTCATAAGCCTTTTCTCTTGTTTCCTTATCAGATGCTTGGTTAACCCTTTCTTGTTTTGCTAATTTCTGTAAATTTTTCTTGAGTTTAATCGATTTATCAGCTTCAGCCACAGTCATGGGCTTACGTTTTCGTTTTGTGAAAATTATTTGTTCATCTTCAGAGGGTTGATCAATCTTTTTGATTTCTCTAAGTTTGACTTCTTTTTCCTTCATCACTTCATTTTGCGCTTCTTTGAATTTCTGTCTAAGCGCTTGTTCTAAAGTAATTTTTGTTGTCATGTTTTTATTATAGGAAAAATTTTTTTTAAAATCGGTTAAACGTTAAAACGCTCAAACGCTTAAACGTTTAAACGCTCAAACGCTTAAACGCTTAAACGCTTTAGGAACGCTATTTTTGCGTTTTTAAGCGTTTTCCAATGTGATTTTTGAAGCGTTTCCCAATGCGATTTTTGAAGCGTTTCCCAATGTGATTTTTTGAAGTTATCCGTGTAGCGTTTTTATAGGGAATCCCTATAAAATTAGGGGCGGTAATTCGCCTCCCCTAATTAAGACAAACTTAAAATCTATATTTTTTATCTAAAATATTTCACCAAATTTCTTTCGGTAACGCCCGTCACTGCGTTTCTTTGTTAGGTCAATCGTTAGAAAACCAAAGTCCTCATCCCAACAAGAATAGCATAATTCTTTGAATTGGCCATAAGTGAAATCACTTCCCACATATTCATCATAAATATCTCGCATGTATCTTGGTCCTTGTCTAAATACACATAAAAAATTAATATTGTTTCTAATGAGTTGTTTATCAACTTTTGACCATGATTGTGTCAAGTAAACGCACGAGATTTTCTTAGGACGTCCTCTAACGTAATAATCTTTAATAACTTGTTGCTGTTGAACATTAACACAATCATCAAAAACTACCAAACTGTTCGACTGACAATCATCTAGGGGTAAAAGTTCTTCACAATTACTGAAAAACTGTGCTATTTCCACACCATCTTTTACAGAAATTATTTCATAAGCGCTTCTCAAAAACTCATATGCATTCTGATCCATAGATTTTGAAAAAATATATAGATAATGAAAGGGGATTCCCCATGATTTTGTGATGAGATTATAGAGAAGTGTTGTTTTCCCACAACCAGAAGTTCCTACTATTAATGCTCTTAAAGGTAATGGTAAAATTCCTTTTCTAGCCTCTTTTTTATCAAACGGAATTGGTTCAATCTCGTATTTACTCATCTTTATTATACGAAAAAAAACTTTAAAGGTTAAAGAGGGGGGGTGATTCGCCCCCCCCTCTTTAAGAGTTTTGAAAATATTCTTTAAATGTTCTCGACTTGTATTCGACTTTACCAAAAAACATCAGAACCAGTGACTTTTTCTTTTGGAGGGGTTAGTTAAAAGAATGTATTCTATAATAAAAATAATAAAAGCATGACTCTAATAAAGATTTCTGATAAACATCGAGATCTAAAAATAACTTTTGCTCAAAAAATTGTTCTAAATCCCAATAAAAATTATAAACTTGGAATAGTAAAGTTATTATTTACTTCACCTTCTCTTTCATTTCAAGTAAAAGATGTATTGATATCATTAAAATTGCTTATTACAGATGTATGGTATCATCACGAGTATGTGTTAGATGGTACATTTACTGTTGAGACGTTTAGAAGAGAATTATATTTAAAAATAAAAAGTTATATATCTGAACTCATGGAGGGTTTTGAAAAGAATAAAACATTATATAAATCACAAATTGACACATTAAAAAAAACAAAACCTGAAAGTTTGGTTTTTAAAGTAGACTACACTACAAATCGTAATAGATTTTTTCTTAAATCTCCTGTTTTAATTGAATTTTTACGTTTTGGAAATTTCTGTGAACTATTTGATTTTAAACAATGTAAAACACCTGGGGATTATTTTGAAGTTAATAAGGACTACTATTCTGAAGACAACCCAAAGTTAATCAAACCTATTTCGTTAATTGAATGGCATTGTAATATTATTGATTATAGTTTTGCTAATCATGATGAGCATTCCCATCTTCATAGCGAACATGAATTACTACATGTATCTTTGATAGAGAAACAGATTCTCCCCAATACTATTTATATGGAAACAAATAAAAAGATTCTTTACAGCCCTATACGAGAAGGAATGAGAGATATTAAAGAGATTAAACTATCATGTAGAAATGAAAATGGAGATGAGCTGCAATTTGAAAATGTTACAGTTTATTTGCATTTGATTGAAGAGTGAGTGAGGAGCTTCTTTTTTATGAGATATTTCTCATAAAAAACCTTTTTTCCTATAATAAAATGGATAATGATTTAACTGATCCTATTTATTGCCATAAATGTAAGAAGAAAACTAATAATGTTGATGCTGAAAGAGTGCAAACTATCAACGGGAGATGGAGAGTGGCTGCTAAATGCTCAAAATGTAAAACCAAAAAGAGTAAATTTATCACTTCACCTGAGAAAGAAAATTCTGAAGAACCTGTAGTAGAAGATCTGAATGATGATGAAAAATTATCTCTTGCTAAAGAATTACACAAGCCAATAAGAAATAAATTTCAAAAAAGGACAATATTTACTAAAGGTATTGATGATTTGTGGGCTGCTGATTTGATAATCATGAAAAATTATGAAAAAGAGAATGATGGATACGGCTATATGCTTAATGTTATCGATACATTTTCAAAATTTGCATGGGCCTTACCCTTGAAGAAAAAGGATGGAAAAAATGTTGTTAAAGCTTTTGAGAAAATAATAGAAAAAGCAAAATCTCAAAATCATAATGCCCCCAATTTGCTTCATACGGATAAAGGATTGGAGTTTGAAAATAAACTTTTCAAAGATTTTCTGAAAAATCACCAAATAAAAATGTATCATACACAGAATGAAGAAAAATCTGCCATTATTGAAAGATTTAATCGTACATTGAATGGTAAAATGAAAATTCTTTTTGAAGTTGAGAATGATAAAAAATGGGTTGATTTTCTACAGGATTTAATTAATGAATACAATTATAAAGATTTTCATAGATCTATTGGTATGAAACCATCAGAAGTCACAAAATTAAATCAAAATGACGTTACAGTACGATTATTTGGAAACAAAAAAAATTTACAGAAAGTTAAATTCAGTGTTGGTGATAGGGTTCGCATCAAAAGATTTAAAAAAACTTTTGTAAATAAATATGAAGCAAATTGGACCAGAGAAATTTTTGTGGTTTCTGATATTCTCTCTACTAATCCAATAACATACAAAATCAAAGATTTAAATGATGAAGATATTGAAGGATCTTTCTATGCTCAAGAACTACAAAAAACAGAATTCTAGAATTATGAATAAAATGATTTATATAAAAGATTTCTTTTATATAAATAAAATGTTATGTGATAATATTTCGACTATCGTTGATAGAATATTCGTAATATTCAACCGATCCCATTAAACCCTATTTAAGAATTTGGGTTTAATGGGTCCCATGTATTTAAAAATTTTTTAAATACATGAAGAAGCTAAGAAAAATAGTTTACATGTTTAGAAAAGTCACTGGCTAAAAAAATGAGGGGTAAGTTAAAAGGATCTCTCCAATAATAGACAAAAGAAAAAGGTGGCGTCGATTCGACGCCACCTTTAAGAATTCAAAAAAATGAGGGGTTAGTTAAAAGAATCTCTTTTCTAATAAAAATGAATGATTCGAAAAATTATATATCCTATAATAAAATGGATAATACGAGAAGAAATTGTGAAAAGTGCAATGTTAGCACTACTTATAAAAATTGGGCTAGACATCTAAAGTCTAAGCGTCATGGAAAAAACGACCCGGACCGGACAATGACTATCAGAAAACCTAGAAAAGCGAAACCTGTATTTGTAAATCCGAGGAAATTACACAAAGTATTTAATTTTAGTGAAAAAGTATTTGAAAAAAACATAGAACCGAAAAGGGAAATTGCTAAAAAGGAAATGGCATTTAAATCTAGATTAGTGACTTACGACATTAAAAATACGAAAGGATTTAAAGATGCTTCCAAATTTCTGAACAGTATTAAAAGAACCGTAACAGGTTTAATCAAATGGAAACTTAGAGAAATGAAACTAAAAGTTAATGTAGTTTTAATCGCAGAATTTAAAAAAGGAACTAACAAAAATAACATGGAGTATCAGGAACTCAATTTCAAAACTAAAAACGTAATAATATTGCAGTCAGCAGAAGTTGCAAACTGTTACGATGAAATGAAACAGAAAATTCTAAATGAAATGGAAACATTCGAAATTAAAGGATCTAATTGGCAACTTCATAAGATCAAGCATTTGGAACTGAACGTTAACAAGTACGTTCCTTTGAAAGGATCGTCTTACATTGAACTCCCAGCTTTTCTGCAAAATAGGAAAGCAATTATAAATGTGAAAAATGACGATAATAAATGTTTCCTTTGGTCTGTTCTTTCAGCTTTACATCCAGCTGACGAACATTCGTATAGAATAGGAAAGTACATTAGTTGGGAACATGAGTTTGACGAAGCGTTGAAAGATATCAGTTTTCCTATGAAACTTACAGACGTAAAAAAGTTTGAGAAAAGAACTGGGATTTCCATAAATGTTTACTGTCTGAATGAAAAAAATACTATAGTTCCCTTGGAAATAACGAAAGAGGAAAAGGAAAAACACGTTGACTTGTTGTACTTGAAAAACGAGAAAACTGAACATTATTGTTGGATCAAGGACTTATGGAAACTGGTTGGTCATAGTCAACTAACAAAACACCACAAACGAAGGTACTTGTGTAAAATGTGCTTGAATACCTTTGGAACTCAAGATAAACTAAACGACCATAAAAAATATTGTGGTGTTCATAAAGCTGTTAAAGTAGAACTACCAAAACCTTACGATAATATTTTACAATTTGAAAATTATAGCCACTCTTTAAAAGTACCTTTTACAATTTATGCAGATTTTGAATGTATGTTACAAAAGATTGATACCTGCAAACCAAATCCTGATGAATGTTATACAAATGACATTCAAAAACATGAACCGTACAGTTTTGTTTACTTCATGAAAAATGCTGAAGACGAAAGTAGGAAAAACTATGTAGGTGATTATAAACTTGTACAATATTCTGGACAGGATGTGGTAAAAGTATTTTACGAAAAAATAAAAAAAGATGCCTTAATGGTGGCGAGAAAATACTATGACGTTAATATTCCCATGAAAGATTTAACCGAAGAACAACAAAGAGAATACGATAGTGCTGAGAGTTGCCACATTTGTGAAAGAAAATTTAATGAACTCCCACCTATAATTGAAAATAGACATGATGTACTGAGAAAAACAATTAAACACTTTATCGATAAAAAAGATGACAATCAAGCAGATATATATATTGAAGAATTAGAAGTTTCGAAGGAAAATATACCTGATAATTGTATAAAAGTACGGGATCACTCACATTTGACTGGAATGTACAGAGGAGCAGCTCATTCGATTTGTAATTTAGAATATAAAAATCCTAAGTTTATTCCAGTATTTTTCCACAATCTTTCTGGCTACGATGCACATCTATTTATTAAAGAATTTGAAAAAGATAATTACGATATTAAACTTTTACCGCAAAGTGAAGAGAAGTACATTTCCTTTTCTAAAATGATAGCTTATGAAACTGATGAACTCGATAAAAATGGTCACAAAAAGAAAAAGACTATAGAATTGAGATTCATAGATTCTTTTAAATTTCTTTCTGCTTCTTTAGATTCTTTAGCTAAAACTTTAACTAAAAATCAATTTAAGGAAATAAAAAAGTATTTCCCAAAAGAACATCTCGAACTAATTACTAGAAAATTAGCTTATCCATATGAGTATATGGACTCTGTTGAAAAATATCGAGAAACTAACCTTCCACCTATAGAGAAATTCTACAGTAAACTCACTGGAGAAAATGTTAAAGAAAATGATTATAAAAATGCTCTAGAAATTTGGTCTACATTCAAAATTAAAAATTTGGGAGAATTTACAGAACTTTACAATAAAATTGATGTTCTTTTGTTAGCAGATATCATGGAAAACTTTAGAAATATAGCTTTAGAAAAATATAAATTAGACCCCGCTTGGTATTATACAACACCAGGTTTCGCTTGGGACTGTATGTTGAGAATGACCAAACAAAAGATAGAATTGTTAACAGATTATGATAAGATTTTACTCGTAGAAAAAGGAATAAGAGGCGGAATTTCTCAATGTTCAAAACGATACGCGAAAGCTAATAATAAATATATGGGAGACCAATTCATCAAAGAAAAAGAAACTGTTTTCATTGAATACTTGGATGCAAATAATCTTTACGGTTGGGCGATGAGTAAATTTTTACCTTATGGAAATTTTGAATGGAAAATGGATCTAGATAATTTCGATATACAATCCATTCCTGATGATTCGCCCAAGGGTTATATTTTAGAAGTTGATTTAAAATATCCTCAAGAACTCCACGATTTACACTCTGATTTTCCTTTAGCTCCTGAAAATAACTATGGTGATGAAAAACTATCAAAACTTTTATGCACGTTGTATGATAAGAAAAAATACGTTATCCATTACATTACGTTAAAACAGTATTTACAACTAGGAATGAAATTAGAAAAAATTCATAAGGTTTTAGAATTTGGCCAAAGTGCTTGGTTAAAAAGCTATATTGATTACAATACAAATCTTAGAGCAAAAGCCAAAACAAAATTCGAAGAAAATTTTTTTAAAGAGATGGTTAATAGTGTATATGGGAGGACAATGATGAATGTACGTAAACATGTGGATATTAGGCTTTGTTCTGATGGTTTTAAATTGGAAAAACTAATTTCAAAACCAAACTTTAAAGGTAGAACTATTTTTTCCGAAAACTTAGCGGCTGTACACATGGAAAAAGTAAATATCACATTTAAACAGCCAATTTTCATCGGAATGAGTATTCTAGACATTTCAAAAACTCTAATGTACGACTTTTATTACAACACAATTAAAAAACAATATAAAAGTGATGTAAATTTATTATACGGAGATACAGATAGTTTAATAATGGAAATAAAAACGGATGATTTTTATAATGATATGAAAAATATGTTGGATCATTTTGATACTTCTGACTATCCAAAAAATAATGTTTACAATATTCCACAAGTTAATAAAAAAGTGTATGGGAAATTTAAAGATGAGTTACAAGGTAAGATTATAGATGAGTTTATTGGACTTCGCCCAAAGTGCTACGCTTTTAAAATATTCGAAACTAATGATGTTACGAAAAAATCTAAAGGAGTAAAGAAAAATGTCGTTAATAAGGGTTTAAGTATAGAGGATTATAAAAGATGCTTATTCTTTAAAGAACCAAACTATCAGAAACAGATATTATTCAAATCGAAAAAACACGATGTGACCACAGTACAACAGAATAAGAAAGCTCTTTCCGCTCATGATGATAAAAGATTTATAATGAAAAATGGCATAGATACTTTGGCTTGGGGTCACTATGAAATAAACATAAGTAGAGACAATTTTAAAACTCACCTTGAAGAAATAATAAAAGAAAATAATAAAAAAGAAATGGAATTATAGGTAGGATTAAAGTAAATACTAAATTATAATTTTTATAAGGGATCCCTTATAAAAACCTAATGGGACCTCCTCTTACAAATATTCTGTGCACAAAGTTTAGCATAATTTGATTATCCTCTTCGATGCATTCAAAACAAATATTACCATTTCGTACTCTAACCCTAGAATTTCTGAAAGGAGTAAAATTTAGAATGTTTTCAGTTAGTTTATTTTTTCCGGTAAAAAAGTTACGTTTCACAGTTGGTAAATCCAAAAACTTATGATACTTCCTCACGAAATAATCAGTCAGTTCTCCAGATTCAGATACTTCCCACCACTCACTCTTGGAAAGACAATTTCCATCTTCTAGTTCTCTTAACGATTTAAAGTGTTCCATTTTTATTTTATTGGAGAGATCCTTTTAACTTACCCCTCATCTGAATTGAATACTTAAAGGTGGGTCCGTAGATTAAAAAAAAATATTTTCTATAATAAATAAAGGATATGGGTTTAAGCGACGAAGCAATAAATTTATGTGAAAAACATGGAGGTTTCTGGGAGTTGGTAAAGACATCTGAATTTCAATTTTATGATAAAAACCTTTACTCACTAGAGGATGTTTTACAGAGATTGAAGGAGTATAGATATTGTAAATGTCTGTACAGAGAAATTTTATTTGGTGTCGATGGTAAACCACCACTCCTTACAAAGAAGCAAGTAAAGACATGCCTTAATGAAAAAAATATTAAGGTTCCTAAAAATGCTACTGAACATCAACTTAGAAAATTGGTTTATAATGAGGATAAAGCCAAACTGAAGAAGCAGTTTGAGAATCTGTTTCAAGATATCTATTGATAAAGTTCAGAATGCTTGGGGTATGAAGGAGATTTTATTTTTAATGAACACAGCTCATTAAAAATTCTTATGCTACTGATTTTTTTCAGGATAGAAAAAATGGTAGTAGTATCCAAATGTACATCCTGGGCCACTCCAGTCAAATTTATGATCTTTTATTTTTCACTTGGTTTTCAGGATAGAAAAATGATTTTTATAAATTTTGTGGTGATTATTTATATAAAGATTCTCTTTATATAAAAGTGTGGTTCAGGGTTATGTATGTAATCAATTATAATATTTTTTACTCAAAGTCAATCATAAAAGCCTTTGTCTTTTTATCAATACCATTATAAATAAGTTTGTTGGGGTGTCTTTCTGGATTGTTTCTAACATGCTCAAGAAGTCGACTAGATATTTTCTTGGGTAAACATAAATTTAATTCACCATTTTCAGTATTAATAGTAACAACAACAGTTTCACCATATTCCGTATCTTGTATAAAATTTGCTAAGAGATCATAAGCTCCCTTATCCAGATTTCTGAATGATGAGTAGATGGGTTTTTTGGCTGCTTTTTTGTAAATTTCAATTGTTGACATTTTAATTTTATTATAAAAGAGATTCTTTTAACTAACCCCCCCAAAAGAAAAAGTCACTGGTTCTGATGTTTTGTGTTAAAAAAAATTTTATCAGAGATTCAAGTCGCTAAAAATGAAAAAGTCACTGGTTCTGATGTTTTGTGATAAAAAAGTTTTATCAGAGATTCAAGTGAAAATAAAAAACATCAAGGATTCAAGTGTAAATAAAAAACATCAAGGATTCAAGTGAAAATATGTGTTCTGATCTTTTATGTTAAAACTTTTTATC
The DNA here is from genome assembly GCA_954871275.1 of Leptopterna dolabrata. Lineage (NCBI taxonomy): Eukaryota > Metazoa > Arthropoda > Insecta > Hemiptera > Miridae > Leptopterna > Leptopterna dolabrata. Next base: position 52,388,559 of record OX940978.1, on the reverse strand, counting down.
AGAGATCTAAGGCAGTGGCCCAGGATGTACATTTGGATACTACTTATATTAATTTACTATTATTATAGTTGATAGTATATATTAACATGTATTATATGTTAATATACAATTATCTATTAATATACTATTAGTATATTAATTGACGAATGTAGTTTCTGCTGCCTTTCAAGTGTTGACTCATACAGGTGGTGAAGGATTCGTCAGTAACTACACTCGTACATTAGAACTGGTGGTCTTTGATCCTTTCTGGAGTATCTGAAGTATTTATTCTAAGTGAACCAATTCAGCGGCTGTAATTCATAAGAATAATTAGCAGGGGTACGGGGCCGGCGTGTCGATCCAGGATACCTGAACATCAGTGCGTGCCAAAGCAACTTCATTCAGGTCCCTGATGACTATCGCCCTCCGACTGTGATGAGCGAGATCGTTATTGGCTGTTATTAATCGTTCAGCACTCTGAAGAATTCAGGTCGTGATCATTCGGGTAGCTGTAAACAGGGAGGATCTGGAGTCTCTCATGACTGCAGGATTCCGTATCGAGGTCTTCGCGCAAAAGTGTTTTACCATGTAAGTTATCTGTTATTAAACTGTTGTGTAATAATTTGCAGCGTTTTTTGGAAAAGCACAAGCCAAGTATAGTGTTTGTCTCAAACTAAATTACCGGGGTACTCCTTATGCACGTCGCTGAGTACTGTGTAATAATAAGTAACATAAGTGGTACCTAAATACGTAAGTGTCCTTGAACTTTATGAATCTCCCCAAAACCTGTCGCCACATTGTCAGAAAGTCTTAAGATATTCTCTCACCCTACGGCTTGATTCCAGCAGAATAGGTACTTAAGGATAAGGGATTAATGTGTGGTAGGTAACGAAAAATAATTACAACAAAAATCAACGTTTTATTGGATCACCTTGGAGTGACTATAAATAACAATAAATTAATATAAATCTATACGTCGGTTCTGTTTGACTGATGGAAGTACTGTAACGCGTCGTCTGCCTTGTCAATTATAAAAATTTCCTTCTAAGAGATTTAGTATATTTCTGTCTGTGTATTTAGTTAGTTCTGTCGATACTTGTCAATGGTACCTTACTTCGTAGGTAGGTAGTGCAGTATTCGGAGTAGGTAGTTGTTGCGTTAGTAGTTCGGTAGTTTAGTATTCAGTCATGCAGCTTAATAGTGATCGTGGAATAATACGGATAGTACTGTAAATAATGCTTATGTAAGTAATATATACCTATATAATATTCCTTATATACGTATCGGTAATATGATTGTGAGAAACTGTGACGATAAATCAAATGGGTTGGTTGATACATTTTCATACGTAAAACAGTGTTATGTCGACTGGCAACATCACGGTAGACGTTGATCATGGTGATTTCATTGGAAACCTTGAGCGATATGAATACTGAATAGGTTAGATTTTCTTGAGCTAGAATAAGATTCCATTTTATGGCATTGTATTGTAAGACTATCGATGGTCGAGTTTCAGGATTTCACTTTTTGTTATTTTTGATCTACTGTAATAAAGTTTCAAAAAAAAAAAAATACACACAGACAAAGTACATTCTCCGTTGCTCGATTTTAACACAATCAACTTTTGCAGATAAACAACAACTGTATTCTTTCTATATGTGTAGGTAAATATTGAAAAAATTACCATGGAGGAGAACATGGTAAAATAGTGTGAAGGCTGCGGAAAAAAAGCTTTTTTGTGACGCTGTTGCCCTTTTGTGAGCTCTAATTCCTAAAAGTATTCGAATAGGGTGAATGTTCCGCATCATTTTCGGTTTAAAAGAAGAGGAGGAGGAGGAAGGGTGCTTTTCTATAAATGGAAAATTTTTCCAACATAAATGTATCCGACCATATAGTTTGAAAAATGTCGATAGTCTGATAGGTTGAAACTATTGACATTCCTGGTAATACTATCACAGTTTTACATCACTACAGTATCCAAAGTGCGTCTGTACGTCGTCTTCGTGAATGTTATTCATAAGGTTGAAATAAATTTTCGTTCATGTACTCCAGTTCCAGTCTGGTTAACGCAGTTGGTAAGTCATCATTGTCGAGTTGTTATTCATCGTGTGGGGTGTTATTTGAAACCCGCAAAATCAAGTGATTCAAATAAGTACAACAAGCAATCACTTTTTATTTTCATCACTCAGAGTGACAATAAATAAAAATAAATTATTATAAATATCAGTCTAAGTCAGGTTTGTTCTGTTGGTAGAGGTAGTTAGTCTGGTAGCGTCTTGTTTCGTTGAGTCATCGCAGGAATTGAGCAATAAATTAAATAAATATTAAATTTACATGAACTAGAATAGGATTCAGTATCAAGGCGTGTTGTTTTGCTGTTGTTGTTTATATGCCCGGTAGGCCAGCCTGTGGGGGACTTCGGCGTCCAGGGAGCGACCGTAGCCCTCGTGGCCGTAACCCTCGTGACCGGACGAGTACTCGTGAGAGTGGGAAACGATGGGCTGCTTAACGATTTCGTAGGTCGTCTTTTCACCTCCGGAGCTGAAGAGCTTCTTGAGAGCGATGATGCCGGCGAGGACGAGGGCGAGCTTGGAGACGAGGAGGGCTTTGGCGGCGAGGAGGGCAAGACCTTTCATGGCTATGGCGAGCATCGAACCCTTGAGAAGGGCTCCGAGGAGGATGAGGGGGATCAGCCTCTTCCTTTTCCCCCTTCCTTTAAAACAAACAAAATGGAAAAGTGTTAATACCAATAATTACCGATAATTTCCTCAAGCTGGCCGTAATTTTGGTTTATTATTCTGTCAAAGTTTTTTGAGCTTTTGAGGTATCGTTTTCCATGTTTTTGGGGACGGGAAGACCGAATATGAAGTCGATTTTGACCAAAGAGTGGAAAATTGAGGTTGTACCAGATGTTCAGCTCCCAAAATTAATTTTTTATGAGTCAAAAACCTGGGAAATCGTCTGAAATCACCATCAATTTGTAGAATGACACTAGAAAAAGTGTCAACACGTGGATCAAGACGATTAAATGATCAAAGATAATCTGAAAAAAAAGGAGCGTACCTACCTAATTCAAGTTTTGTGGCCAAAATTGGTGGAAACCACCAGAAATAGCTATTACAATTATTTTACATGAAAGAAACAGTAAATTAACAGCCAACATTTCTGTAGGTATGTCCAATAGAATAATAAAACCATGTGACAAGGACTTAGCAGCGTTTTTTATCGAAGGTATCAACTGGTGGCTTACAATTAGTATGAACGTCACTGGTCCTTACAATGGTCAGCTATCGTCGTTTGATGACATTAATTTAATTAATTCAAGATTGGACTGTAATCCTCGTCTGCGCGTCACTTTTACTCCAAATTAGTATACTGACAGGCTAAAACACTAGAAAAGGTTTCTTTTGTAGCGTAACTTATTTAACTTCAACAGGTGCTGAAAGTATGTGCCTAATAATTATTATAATTATTATAGGACGTCAAGTCCTATAAATTTTGCTTCTATATTATGACTTGTTCTCATTATTTCTTGAATAAGTATAATTTTGTTACTCTTCTTCTTCTAGAGAGAACTATTTTGATCATTTAAACATTTTTTCAACAATGGAGATTCACAGTCGTGTTACAGGTACATTCTGGTATTTAAAATTGTCATAACACAATACATTCTTTATCCGTTATTAACATCATGATTATTGTATATTACTATGACTGTTCAAACGTACCTTCTTCGCCATCTTCGCTCTCGTACATGACGTCATTGATGAACGAGGGCATGTTGAATTGGACGGAGTGGCTTTGGAGGAAGGCATCAACTCGGTTCCACAGCAAATCATCTACTTTGTTTGACCTGTACAAGCCCAAACTGGTTGTTGAAATTGTACGAACGCGATCATATTATTAAGGGCTGTCTTATTATTGAGCTGTGAGTGCCGTCGTAAAATTTGGTTAGAGAGAGTTGGTAGAGAGAAAGTTTGGTGCAGTTAGTGTTGCTCTTGAGTCAAAATCAGAAATGCAAATTGTCATGAGTTACATACCAGAACAAACTCAAAATCAAAGAGACGCAGACATGTGCTCTCAACGCAACTGCCCTAGTTTATTGTGAATTTCGCAAAGGGAAGTGAAGCTGTTGAAGAGAGTTATCCCGTTTTCCGTCCAACTACAATTTGATTAGTTAGCCAAAATTAAACTCAAAAATCTCCTCCCACAACATTTTAAACGCCCCTGTTTTACATCAAACAAAATTCTAATAACGAACAAGCCACTGAAGCATCAGCTCAAAACGGAAATAACACTAAAGTCATGTAAAAGAAAACTTGGTAGATTGAAATTTGCATGATCCGATAAGACAGTAGACAGCCCCACTGCAATATTATATCCAGTAATTAATTAGTCATCTCACCTGGCCTCTAGGTCAGCAGGAATGGGCTCAAGCTCAACTTTCAGTGACCTTTCGGACTCTGCCCGCTTGGTTAATGAGATTCCTGAAAAGAGAATGAGTGTAAAAAATAACGAATTCTAAGCGATAAAATACATTTTTAAAACTTCGGAAAAAGTTAATAACGTAAGTTTGATGCTAGTTTGGCGAAAGGTAAAAAGGGTCGACATCGAAATAGCGTACTTTCTTGGGAAATTAAACAGGTTTTTCTAAATGAATTCCAGTACAAAGACTGGGTTTGATTACTGACTTGGAATCTCGCCGAAAAAACCATTCAAGAAACGAAATCGCTGGTCATAACTAGATGCCCTGACCACAAACTGCAAATGACCAGTTGTGGAAACATGCCGGTCACAAGTGATTCCCTCATCCCGAATTCCCATCCACCTCAAACCAATTGAGGCGCCTCACGCGAGTTTTAAACGGGAGAAAGCTCCCGGGTGACACGGCAGTACGAGAAATTACTTTGGAAGTGACCGTTAGGTGGGTTGATTCTAATAAGAGGATGGTGAAAGAATCAGAAATGTATACTGAGTGCGGTATGATCTAGTATGAAGCAATGGAGGATGGGGGATTGCATAAATCTAGTAGACCACCACTGTACTGTGAATTCACTGAGTAGTAATTAATAAATTCGTAACGCTTCTTGTCGAAAATTTCATTAGCTCCCTGAATTTTTAGCTAAATTCTTAATTATCTATCTTCCTAACACACTGCAAGTTACTAGATGTTGAAATGAATACCAGTCCATATAATTGTTTATCATTACATGAAGTAGATATTTATTATAGTCAAATTTGTTACTGATGTTGACCAAATTTTTTGAACCTGAAGGTTTTAGCAGGGAATATTATATGGCTATCTTGCTTGAAAACGGCACCCAAAAGTGACCCAAAAGTGGTGAGAAGGAGACGCACGAAGTCAGCATTTTTATCCATTATTCGTTGTACCATCACCCACATTCTCGCTATTATTGATTGCAATCATTTCAGAATTATTTTGTTAGCAGAAGAAACCACTCGAAGCTTCGTTTTCTTGAGTGATGTTCCAGATATCACCAGATCAAATATAATCAACTCATCTAGTTTTATCCCTGTGCATCCTGCCATTCACTACACCATTCCCATGCTCTGCCAATTTCTTTTATTTCAACTTATTTTTTGGTAATTAAATTCTTAAAATTTCGTATTTTTAGACATACTAGCAACAAAAAACTTCTTGCCCGGCAGATTCAACGATGATGAATCTGATGTCGGTTGCCATTTGTTACTTCACTTCCTACAGCACGTCGAAAATTCCCTCCCTAAGCAAGAAGCTGCTCAATTTGTTAGCAGTGTCTTGTGGATATTTACCATCAACGATTGGGATGGCATCAGCGTGGAGCGCTCTGTCGACCAGTTTGACCGCTCGCGCTTTGAGGCAGATGACCGGATCCTGCGCGTCTTCGCATTGCTTGTACACTGAGTAGACCACTCGCATACCAGAGGTGATTCCTTCTTCTGCCAGGCAGCTGGAGCTCAGAGCGACCACGGCGAATGCCAATACCCTGCAACAACCGAAGGTGGAATGAAATCAATACAATCATACAGAAGAGACATTCTTACTAGTCATAAACATCGTTCTTTGTAATGGCAAAGACCAAGGCTCAATGTACGGTACCTACCTGTTCATTGTTAAGTTATATATAAATGTATTAAATAAAGAATTCAACTATGCAGGTACTCCTCCCTTCCACTAGACACCGGAATGATATGATGATATGGCATAGTTAAGTACCTTGTAATTATTAGCAATGAAGTATCCACTAACAGTCATTGCGGCTGGTTAAAGATAAATATAGAGATTCGCCAAGAGGCTTCTATCTCTAATTAAATCAACCAACGGAACGCAATTATTCGCTTCTTTTTACCGTAATTATATACATACAGGTAATGTGAATTCAAGGAGCGGTTCATTATTGGATCAGTCACGAACCTTATGCTACAGGTCGCCTGAATATTTATAACGTAGGTACTTTTTGAAAAGCAAAAGTTGTGAACTCAAAAAACGAAGACCATTGTGTTATTAGCAGAGTCAGCTTTCTTGTTTCGGCAGGCTAAACACAGGTGTTCTAAAGCTTGCTACCTAGCGTTCTTCATAGTTTTTTATTTTTATTATTAGTTTTTTTTTGTAACCCCGAAGCGCGTGGAAAGAGCCTCAATTATTTTCTGGGTTGGTAACAATAAGTTCCATCACACCTTCGCTCATCATAGTCTCATGAAAGTTGGTGTACAGAATTATGAGATCATTCAGGGTTCCATAGTAATAATATATAAAAATGGAATTTTCAAGGAGAATAAATTACTAAATAATAAGTATGCAAGTTCAGTATAAGACCACACTGTAGAAGTGAATTGGTGCTCCAAGCTCGGTTTTCAGCAAGTACTTACCAGTAGTTGATCGATTAGGGAAGAGATGTGAACAGGAAACTACACTAGTTGAAAAGCACAACCGTTTTTAGAAATCTAATCCATTGATGGCTATTCAACTTGATAATTCGTTCTGTGTTTGAATACCAGTGAATATGTTTAAATGCTGTAAAAATGTTCTAAATAAACTTATTGACAGCAGGAAGAAACGTCGTGTTCGTGTCCTGAAAACAAAGTGATTGTCTGACGTGAGTTGAAGCCTTGATTATAATTAGGTAACGACCACCCACGTTTCTAGAAAATTTTGCACATTTAAATTTCGCAGGGTATGTAAGAAATCTAATACGCAGTGATATTAGACGGACGACTTTGCGCTCTTAACAACCATTCACGCGATCATCCATTTTGTGTTTGAATGATAGCGAACAACTTTCCTAATATATTATTGATTGTAAAAAAAAAGAAAAGAAAATGAAATGAACTTTAAATGCTGTGCCATTAACTTTGATACAACTAATGTCTACGACCTCCATCTATCCAATTTTACCCTTGGGTCAGTCTTCATATCAATTAACATATACTAATCAACAAAAGTGGTTATGTTCAGTTTATGGATCGTTCAAGCAAATTTTTTGTGTACTAGTACTTGCTCGAGTAATTTATGTACTTTATGTACGCTTAGCCCGATAAGTAATTAAGTTGATGGAATTATACTTCCTTTGCCAAACCTATCAGAATGATCTACCTACGTTGAGAAAATCTCATTTCTTGCCATTCTACGGTGTCGCGAAGAGAAAACACTAACCTGAAGTGTTCCATCGCCAGTAAACGTAATTAATTAAATCGAAAAATCGTTAAATGCCTCGCAATCAACTTTCGTGTATAAAACACAAGAAGAGGATGGCAAATTGAAAACGACGTAAGTGCTATTTTTCCGAGTTTGTCATGAAGAGAAACTTCAGTCCTGTTATGATTCTTCAGATCTCAAATGAGTATTTTTTTCAATCAGTTTCATTTTAACTTCAGACTTTAGTATCTAATAACCCACTAATTCACAGCAGAAGACTGTGAATTGTGGATTTCAGAACATCAACTTCGGAATCAACGGTGTGAGTCCTCCAACAACTTCATGGCGGATTTCTCACATCAGCGAATTTCGGACATTGTTTGGTAATATACTAACAACCCAGCGAGGTGCGAGCCGTTTCCGGCCTATGAACCGCATTATACCAAATTATGACGCGTTATAAAAGTAAAAGGCGAGAAAGTTCGCGACTTCGGCGCCTATCGGTTTCAATAGCAGCCCGCTGAAGGTGATTTTCGGCGATCTAATACTGATGAGGGTTGATCACATTGGAAATCGTTTTCAATTTCTCCCAAAATGAAACACGTTTCCATCGTGTTGATGGTAACAATGATCGTCCTTCAATATTATTTAAATCGAGAGTTTCGTGGTCGACAAGAATAAGTGAGCTTATCGACTCAAATAACCGGTATTGATTGGAACAGATTTGAAAGGAGTAGGCACAACGAGAGTTGATAGAACAGTGATGAGATTCAACAAAAATGTTCACAGTAGTGCAAAATGTTAACAAATATAGGAGAAAATACGATGAGTGTAGTTTGAGTTGGTACGATACTTTGACAATTCGTTGATCGATTCATGCTGAATCAATGGAATGATGAGTACCCATGACTTATGTTTATATTTTTGAATGAAATTAGGTTCCATTCTAAGAATTTTGAGACCAACCGCAGTCTCCTATGGTGAATAGTTCTTTTTCTATGATTTTTCAAATATTCCCGCACTACCTACGTCACAATTGGTAAGGGGGTCCCGCCCAGGCGAGAGGGCAATGACGTCACTCGTTGCCGAAATTTTGAAAGCCCATAGAAAAAGAACTATCCATCGTAGGAGAGTGCTGTTGGTCTCAAAATTCATAGAATGGAACCTACTTTCATTTTAAAAAGGGAAAGTAATATAAAGAAGTCATGGGAACCTACTCCTCATTGCTCTACCATTAAATTCAACGTGGTACGTATATTAAAAAGGGTAAAAGTGCACTTGACAATGTCACACTGACAATCTCACCAGAAGTTGGATAGTACGAGTATCAGTATCGTATTGTCCCTACGACTCTCTAACATTTTCCCGACTCAAAATCACGTCCCCCGTAGAAATGGACAGCAAAGCGTCTTAACCAGTCTCAATAGCGGGAAAAAATGGAGGGAATGGATTTATAGAAAAACATCCACCCGCCTGCTAAAAGAACGGATTTTTTTCGGGTGGACGCCCGGTTGGATATTAGAAGAAGAAAAAACCCAGACAGGTCCCAAGGAGGAGGTCGTGGTCCACATATCGCGTTTCACTGGCTGCGTCGGTTTCTTGGGTCACTAAAACCGGCGGGCGTCATCACGTCGATCCGGGAATCTGGAGGCATTAGCTCCGTGTAACTGTTGGGGCGTGTGGTGTTCGGCACGACTGTAATGGTTCGGGGTTGTTCCGATATTCGATCACCGCAATGATATTTTGCGTTGAGAATAAAACCAAAATGTGTGATGGTTGGAAGTGACGCCGGTTTTTCCATTTCCGGTCGTTACGAGATGTCAACTTTAGAGACCTAAGAAGAAAGTGTGCTTGAAAGGTTCGACTTCCACGGAGGGATTTTGAGTTCATTGTTAATAGTAGTTAAAGCCGATAGTTGCTGAATATATCCATTCACTAATGCGGGCCGAGGTGTTTGGACGAAACCCACCAATGCCCGGGCAAACATCCCTTTGAATCGCCAGACAGAATAAAACGCCAAGGGCCGGCAACAGCTACAAGTCACTGTCCCAGGGAATTTTTCTGAGCCCTGCGAATTTTCCATAGGTCCAGGCAATGCCTCATGATCTTGTAGGACGATAAGTTTTTACAAAAGTGAAGTACCCGCATAAAATGGATCCAATGCAACCCAAGTTTCTCGCTTGTGTTAAACACACTCATGTTGTCGTAGTTGGTAGGGACAACATATTCAGACGATGGGTGGCGAGGATTGGTATAATTGATACTGGTGGGGTAACAACTAAGTATACAGGATCTTAGGAACTAGCTTATAAGGGCAATTCTGTAAACAAACGGGGAGCAAAACCATCCATGTACTTATCCACCCCATCCGAGTACATCCACGAACATATCGTGTGTAGCTTCCCATTCACCCACTTATATACAGAAAAACAGGTTAGCAATGTTTAATCACTTAGAATGATGAAGCAAATCAGCGTGTTTCTGGACATCAAAGGGAACTTATGCTAAAACTGTTGAATCTGAGCGAGATTTTTCCTCTTAACACATACGAAAGAATTGTGTCCTCAGGGAACTATTGACGAGGTGGTGAAACGAAACACGGCTGGAGTATTGATTCACGCAATCAACAGTATTTTTCACCTTATTTTCTCTCGCATTTTTAGTGCCTAATTGTGTGGTTCAGTTGTCTGTATGCTGAAGAGAGAAATACAATTTCAATGATTACTGGAAGCTGTAACCGAACCCGGGACCTGCACTTCAAGATTTGCGCACCTTTTCAACGAAGAATACATGTCCAAGATCAGTTTTTCAACGGAGTAGAGTATTCTGGCGAGGTTTTCTTGATGTTTTCTGTGAATCCGAATGGCGTTGATTTTTTCTGTTAAAACTAATAAAACTGTACAAGATTGAATTTAACAGTATTAGGTCAGGAAGACTCAACATCGAACCAACTAAATCGATTTCTCACTGTTTAGCCTTTCCCATTTCCCATGAACAACCCAACACTGATGACATCTTAAGAGCGGCAGTGATAATCTGCTCGATAGTCCGTAGATCGTATTCAGCACATTCCTTTGGCACAACGAAGAGAATCTGTCTAAAGTGTGAATGACTGTATTAATCTAATCGAGATGACTGTATTAATCTAGCTCACTGTCACACGTTTCAAATGGACTAATCTTGATTAATGAAAACAAACTTTGGATTCCACTGTTCATCTTCCTTGCGATAATAATTTAACAGGCCCCTTGTTAGTATCGCAACAAAACCCCTCACACGAAAAATCATCCTCAACGTCGAGTTTCTATGACGATGATCAGTTGATAATAATAATCCAACTCGTATTATAGCTTTCCACTCCTGCTACCCAAGGAACCGCGACGGTCAAGACCATTACGCGCGCGTTTGTGTGCTCTCATTCGTCCGGATTCACCCGCACGCTCGGCCGCCTAATACGCTAGTTTCACTTGCCTTCTGGTAGAAAGGACTTTTTTTTCTCTCCTACCTATGTACCACATATCATTAGCCGCAGCGCCTGCATTGAGCTGATAATTGCTTCACTTTCTTGGTTCCGATGAGGTGAGATACAAGAGAGGGTCCAGGCATTGCTTGAATTCTTCGCTTTCTTTTCGAGCGTCCTCTTCGACCGATATGCCTGATGAACTTAACTACCTAAGATTGTTTTCGTAACATTCCTAGTCCCGAAAATCAGTTTGAATCTCACAACTGGGCTGATGAATTATATCTGCGCTAAGTTGAAAGTCAATAGATTGAAAACGTTGATTTTGGTTTATTATTCTGTGAATAATACACCTATGTATTCGCTCAGCAAAAAATTTTTATAACACCCCCTCAAAATTTTTTCTTTTCCGTTTCAAGGTGCTTAGATTCCAAAAATGCAATGTCTGTCCGCCGTACGCCAGATCACGTGTACCGGCTTCATTTTCGGACTAAAAAATTCGTTCTTTTGCACACATTTGGGCCCCGAAACTTTGCAGCCCGATCGGAATTTACCCATGGGTGTTATGAGTGAAAATGTGTGTAAAAATAGGTACTTTTTGTGTTTTAGCAACATGTTAGCAACATGAGCTTTTGAGGTATCATTTTCCATGTTTTTGGGACGATAAGACCGAACATGAAGACGATTTTGACCAGAGTGGAAAATTGAGGTTCTACCAAATGTTCAGCTCCCAAAATTGATTTTTCGTGAGTCAAAAACCTGGGAAATCGTCTGAAATCGCAATCAGTTTGTATAATAACACTAGAAAAAGTTTCAACACCTGGATCAAAACGATTAAATTGCACTGCCAATGATTATAGAAGATAATTTGGAAAAAAAGGAGCGTACCTAATTAGTGTTTTGGGGGCCAAAATTGGTGGAAACCATCAGAAATAGCTATTCGAATTATTTCACGTGAAAGAAACAATAAATGAACAGCCAATGTTTCTGTACGTATGTCCAGTAGAATGATAAACCCATTTGACAAGGACTTTGCAGCGTTTTTTTAAATAGGAACGATTAGGCACCTATTGGGTACATCTTAGTCTTAGTCCCGACAGCAAGTTCAAACGAAGCTCTTAGAATCACTTGCAGTAGTTAGCTGCTAATAACATAATAAGGTCCTCTCCCACGATATAACCCTGTGAACGAAAAAAAAAGTTGTTTCTTCTTTTTCGCCACAAAATTGCATTCGGCGCCTTTCAAAACCCCTTTTGTGCCAATTTTCAGCTCGGCATTTCGTATAGGGAAACCTTGACGTTGACGAAGGGAAGGGCTCAACGTTCGCATTGGGGTTCTTAATCTAACCGGATAGATCATATTGCACCGGTCATATTTCACTTTTCTGGAATACTCTCGCTGTTTTGTTGAAAAATAAAACAGATAAATTTTTGAGTTTCCCGCTGTTGTAATTGATGGGTCGTGATGATTTCAAAGCGTATGAAGATTAGTGAAATTTGAAACTCGCTGTTGCACGTATATTGTTTTGCCTGATTATTCACCGTTCAACAGGACACAGCTATCGTCTTACACCAATTAACGGAAAAAATATAAAATACTGATACGGAATTTCGCATGTGTATTACGTTGAATTTTTCGACGTCCACTCGCTTGAAATACGCCTTTCTTCCGAGCCACGCACTTCGCTGTCTTTCTGCTACGTGATCCCCCTGGGCAGCTCAAGTTCGAAAACGGACCTGCGTTGCCCGCGGAACGCGGACCTGTTATAGATTCAACGAGTCGAACCGGATTTGATTCAAATCCGATTTTCTCGTTCCGAGGAAACTAGCGACCGAAAAAGGGAGAGAAAAAAACCGGAATGCCGCTCGACTCGATGTAACTCATTACCTTCATCCGGCAATTATCCCTAATTGATTACTCCCGGTCAACTTCAATTTCACTTTTAGATAATTTGAAGAAGGGAAGATTTGTCATGACCGTTGATCACGAACCCAAGCTCTACCACTTTTACTTGAAGAGTTATGCTATACATTTTTCAGGTATTTAAGCAAGTTATCTCTAATACTACAGGCGTTGAATGGCGCCTACCATTTCTTTCACCGAAGGTCAGTTTGAACAAACGCATTTAAATAAAATTCTTAAATAAATAAAACTCCATCAATATGTGCGACACTTAAACGGTATTATAGCTTCGTGTTTGGGAACATGATTCAATTCAATATTCTGTGATTTTGACTTCTGTTTTTGATACATACCTATATTTCAATTTCACGGATAATTTTGGGTGTCTATTATTATTTTCAGGTGTGTATGTCTCAATAGAAATACTGTCTGTGTGGGTAGATCGCGTAGGTAGGTTGGAGTCCACTTCCAAAAATAACAGTCGGGTCCACTTCAATCCATGAAGGATAACATGCATTTTTCATTGGGGTAATTGATTGACTCATCACTGGGCCAGTTACCGACTGCCCTCAATATTTTTGCCAAAACTTGCAGTTTCTCGAGAAAATTTCTGTAGGCGCTCAGACGGGTTTTGGTTTATTATTCTCTGAATAATACACCTATGTAATCGCTCAGCAAAAAATTTTTATAACCCCCCCTCAAACTTTTTTTTTTTCCGTTTCAAGGTGCGTAGATTCAAAAAATGCAATGTCCGTCCGCCGTATCACGTGTACAGGCTTCATTTTCGGTCTAAAAAAGTCGTTCTTTCACACACATGCTCTATTTGGGCCCTAGTTGTGTCCCGAAACGTTTCAGCCCGATCGGAATATACCCAGGGGTGTTGTGAGTGAAAATGTGTGTAAAAATAGGTACTTTTTGCGTTTTAGCAACATGTTGGTAACATGAGCTTTTGAGGTATCGTTTTCCATGTTTTTGGGGACGAGAAGATCGAATATGAGGTCGATTTTGGCCAAGGAGTGGAAAATTGAGGTTGTACCAGATGTTCAGCTCCCAAAATTGATTTTGTATGAGTCAAAAACCTGCGAAATCGTCTGAAATCACCATCAGTTTGTAGAATAACACTAGAAAAAGTGTCAACACGTGGATCAAGACGATTAAATGGCACTACCAATGATCAAAGTTAATTTGAAAAAAAAAAAAAGATCGTACCTACCTAATTTGTGTTTTGGGGGCCAAAATTGGTGGAAACAATCAGAAATGGCTATTTCAATTATTTCACATGAAACAAACAATAAATGTACAGCCAAAATTTCTGTAGAATAATAAACCCCATGTGACAAGGACTTTGCAGCGTTTTTATGTATATATGAGCCTATTCCGTCAACTAGGAAGGTTGTGGGATGGAAGGGGATAGTATTATGTGCCATAATTATGTTATTTTTAATAATTGTGGAGTTGCTCTTGAAAGTAAATATCTAAATATACCGGAATTTGTATGAATTTGGTTGAATATGCTTACTTGATACGGGACAGGTAACGTAAGTCACAATATCTCTTAAATTTCGACGGCTTTTTCTCTTCTCCCCCCTGATAACTAACTAACGCCTCTGGGCTTCGTGACATCTACCACCAGACAGATTAATCTTTCAGTTCAATGGCGAAGGGTTTTGAGAATGGTCCGTGATTTTTTTTCTAAATTGTGGTGAGTCAATTTGGCTCTCGTTGACAGTACATGACATTACCTGGATTAATGGGACACCTTAATTTGTTCTTGAAAAATTATGAGTAGGTGGAGGATGTTTTTTGTTTTTATGGATTTATTCGAAACTTCCTAAATACTGAACCGTCTGTTTGAACGTCAACGGAAGCTGCTTCACAGGTCTTGTTTTCCCGAGTGTCCTTGTTGTCAGGTTTTCTAGAGGGCGGCTCGGCGCCTCGTTATATTCCTTCCCAGGACGAGTCCGCGCCAGGCGAGAACTCTGTAATTTCGGACTCCTCCGGATGACCCAGTCTTCGACAAGTCCATGATGGAGGGTGGGTGGGGAGCGGGGCTGCCGATGGAAATAATTATGGAAACGGTCCCCGAAGACCGGACTAGGAAGAACTAGTTCCCTGGCAGCCGCCTAACCCACTGAACGACAGAAAGTCAAGTTCCGTTCCGCGAATATCGGACAAGAATTATAAACAAGAATACAAGACGCATCAGGACCGATCTGGGAGGAGACACCGCACTCTGACGAAAAACCAGAGCACATCTTAGAAATCCAGTTACATAGAAGTAGGAATCGATTTTTAGGAACATAATATATTATGTACGACTATCGAATTGCTAACCACATTATCTGCTAACAAGGATGGTTGTCGTACTCAACAGAAATCCGGTCAGTTTGAGTATAAAAAGACCAAAGTAAATCGATACAGATTGATAAGGCTTCGATCAAATTGAGAGTCAATGTAATTCCTTCATCAATCTCCTGGCACTTGCACAATATGTTGTACCTACTAGTGAAAAAGGCTATCGATATTTTTTCCGGTCAGATGCCACCAAAAATGTCGGTAGCTAAAGGCGTTTGTGGTGGTCTGATAGTAGTTTTTGGACACTTTACGTGGGCTGTTCGGGTTTGCTACGTAGGGGCAACAAGGAGCACTGTGCGAGTGCTGAGTGAAAAAGGTCCGGTCGGTAAAGTGAGGCCTAAGGCTGATCTCAGACCTATTGAACATTCAGAAAGAATAACTCGGATGAACTCTGATGGACCAGGATGAACCTTCATTCACCTCCACGACTACCGATGCACAAACATTTCTTCAAATCCTAAACGACCGTGTGAAGGGAAAATTCTAGGATAGGAATAGGAAGATGAAGTTCTTAATTTCCCTAGTGCTTCCATTTTTTTTCTTCTCATGAAATTTAAAAAAAAATCAATCAAAGCAGGTCAAAGACCAGGGATAGTTGACCATGGTACTTTTGCACTAACCCTAAAAAATGATCAACAATTATTGACTTTTATTATTTGAAAATAGCCTCTGATTCATACGAAACTACTGTGGACGAAATACTGGGCTTCCAGTGCTCCGGGTGGTCCCAAAATCCTCAAATCCTCTGCAACAATTTGAAATTTACTCGCACTTAGCTCTTCACTTCGGGTTAATTTTATCAATCGGCCATTTCACGGTTAGGTACCTATCGTTTTATTTTGTCTCTCTAGACATTGCACTTAACGTTTCCATCTCGTCCCTACTAAATAGTAACGCTGAGGGCAGTACAAACGTTGAATTTATCGCGCTGAATCAAGACCTTGTTATGAGTCAAGTTCACGGCCTCTTAGTTTCACGGGTTCACAGAGTGTAACCTGCCATTAGGCATTGCACAACATCATAGAGTCTACACGCTCAACAATCCGAGAAGCCTCCTGAATGATTTTTTATATTGATTACACGTACTAATAAAATGAATTTTATATCAACATTACCATTTAACAAAACAAGAATCTATGAAGAGGCCAACTTTCACGTGAATAAACCAATATATTACAGACAGCAATGTTTTGCTGTATACCTATCGATTCATCACACCATCAGCAATGTGGCTTTCGGCGAACAAGATAAGGTTTACCACTGACACGGCATCAGGGATGAATCATTTTTGGACTATATTTATGTGGCTGCATTTGCCTCTAATAATTTATAATATTCGAATGTGCACTATATTCAAAATTACCACCAAAACAAGAAAGCCACCAGCATTGATTGCTAATGTTAAATATTGACTAAATTTCTGAAGTGATTAAAGGAACAACTACATAACCAGTTGGTCAACTATTTTTGACTGGTTTCTCGCCGTAAATACAGCGGCAACCTTATTCCCTCGACAACTGCTACAGCAAACTCTGTTTCTGTCTTGTCAAATTTACTATTATGAATTGACAAATTAACATTAGGAATTCACCAATAATTAAAATTTTAGTGTCATGTGATAAGCTGGATCTCCCGTTGTTTAATTTACATGCATAAATCACGCTCCCTTGTTTTGGATCCGTTATGCACGTAGATCAGTTACCGTTCCACACCGATTTGAGATGCAGGCAAGTCCCTTTTTTGTCCCACTTACTCCACAGGTTTACGACTTTCCTCGCTCACCGAAAGCCAGCTCGCAAAATACATTCTGGAAATCGGATTTTGAGTTCACCAGCAACTGAGGTTGCAAATTGCGAGTTTTGATTTTTCAGAGGAAGCCGCTTGAATTTTGAAATAACGAAAATGCCGAATTCCATGATTGGCAGAACAGAATACAAAATCAAATCAAAGGAACTGACCGAAGTGACGTGAAATTTGGTGCGTGATAATTCCTGAACGAAGTAAGGATCCCACTTGGACTCGATTCACAATTGACATGAAATTCCCTGAAAACAAACCTCCGACAGTGTCTTATGCCTTGAAATTATGAAGGCCCACTCGTAGAACTATCAACGTCTGCTGTACAAATTTTAGTGTCACGACTAATGAAAAAAAAGACGCTCTTTTGAGGTTCACAGCGGATATTATCAGGCTCGGTGTACCTTTTTTTATAACCAAGAAAATTTTATTGTTTGGAAAAAACATTGTAGTTTTGGGCAAAACATAATACAGTAGGACCTTCCATCAAAATTTGCTGTTTGTATTTTGGGGACCGTAAATCCGGGAGGTAGCGGAGCTTTGATACCGGCGAAAAAAATCATATTCTAACCATCTAAGCTGTAAATAAATTTATAGTCTAAACATCTAAGTTATAAATTTAGGTTCTCTAGATTCAAGTATCCAGTTAAGCAACACACCCTAACCCACGTTAGGATCCTGGTCGCCCATTAGTGACCCATTAGTTCTAGTGAGGAATCGAGATTGATTCAATAGAGGTTTTGAGAACGGCTGCCAAATTTTGAAGAACAAACTAATTTCAGATTGATTTCATGAATATTACTATCACGACTTCACACGCTTCGAAATTGACGTAGCAAATAGGTAGATGCAAAATTTGAGGAAATACCTACATTTTTTTGTTTGTCCTTGTTTCACCATTATTATCAAAATGTATCGAATTTGCTTCGCATTGACGAAATAGGTAGTATTAATTATTTGTTTCCGTAAAAAGGTTCAAAAAGCAGAGAATGATGCGAAACACCACCCTTCACTTAAGCAAGGTTTAAGAGAATGTAGATGAGATATCTGAACGAAACAATAAATTGTGGTGAATGTTTCCAAAATGTATCAAATTAACACTTAGTATCACAAGAAATCTGTCTGTATATGGGATTGTGTATAATATTGTTAATATTGTGTCACTTAAAAAAAAGAAGTTTTTCGAAAATTCGGGTGAATATTACGAGTATATGAACTACCTAAATGCGGTTTGTTATTGCTCAAGAGTCCTAGACGAGAGTTGTGGTGAATCTAGCAAAGTCGACTTTATGATCAGGATTTTGTTGAAAATGTGTCCATAAAGTGACTGGTTTTAAGACGTTTAGAGCTACTATAGGTGGTCCAAATAGAATTAGAATAATGAATATCATAACGCAAACTATTTTACTTTTACTCGGAATTAGTTTATTTCAAAACTGTTTTATGACATTTCCAGTTGAAATATGAAGCTTTGGAATTGGACTACCATAGTAAATCTAAACGTCTTACTGGGTCTAGTTGTGAAGCCTGGAACGTTATCCCTCCATGATGATGGTGGTCGAAGGGGAAACGACCATAATATCCATAACGACATGATCCGTTGCAAAATCCGTTCATGAGGTTGAGTTCCAGACGACACACTTGATCCGTGGGGCGTTGCACTTAGTCCATAAAATTGGTATATCAGTCACTTCACGGTATTTAGAAGAGAAAAAAAAAAACACTTTGAAAAAAACGCGAATGGTTAATCGAATTTGATCAAAATTTGAAATTCCAACACTTCACTTCGAGTATAAGTTGTTAAACTTCATTTTCGGTGTGTGCAAATCACTTTTTGTTACATACAAAAACACTTGTTGCTATTGTGTTGTTTACCTTAGGGAGACCATGATGTACTGTGTCGAATGATAGACGTGCTATGGCCTTGAGGACGGGGGCTGGTGGCTTATATACGGAGAGAGGTGGGAGAGAGGGGTGGAGCTGGGCGCACAGGAGCGGATCATTCGCTGGCCTCCCGTAGAAAGTCATAAGGACCCTTTTGTCCCTATCGCATATTTCATCGACTTTTCATTTTCACATTACGTTATTAGGCGGGGTCTGCCGTTGATTTTTCCTTTTCGTTGCTGTAATTTGGTGATGGGCTTCAAACGTACGGTGGACGCCTGTGTGTTCGCAGCCTGCTCTTCTGTAGGAACCTGGTAATATATTCTGCACATAGCGCATCGTGCAACTGTAACAAGCCAAACCAGCACACCCTAAATGCATCCATCATTTTGTGCCTCCCAATTTTAAATTGCAAACCTTTGGAACCTTTGGAAAAAAAAACGCTGCGTTGTCACTCGGGCTCATTATTCTATTGGACATACCTACAGAAATGTTGCTGTTCATTTATTGTTTCTTTCACGCGCAGTAATTGAAATAGGTAGTTATTTTAGATGGTTTCCACCAATTTTAGCCCCCAAAAACACGACCTCGGCTCTTTTTTTTTTAAATTTTACTTTCACAGATTATCTCTGAACATTGATAGTGCCATATAATTGTCTTGATTCACCTGCTAATACTACTTCTATAAAAAATTACGGTGATTTCGGTCAATTTCCCATGTTTTTGACTCATAAAAAATGAATTTCTGGAGCTGAACCTTCGTTAGAACCACAATTCTTCACTCTCTGTTCGAATTCAACTCCATATTCGGTCTTCTCGCCCTAAGAAAAATGGAAAACGATACGTCACAAGGTCGCGTTCACTGAAACCTCAAAGTAAAACCTCGAAAACCCCTATTTTTAAATACATTTTTCTCCCATAACACCCCTGGTTGTATTCCGATCGGGCTTCTGAGCTTTGGAGCACAACTAGGATATAAATGTGTTCCCGAATGGGGACCGAAACTGTGTGCGGAAGAATGAAGATTTTAGACCAAAGTTTAACGTAAATTCAAAGCTGAAACTTCGTTAGAACCTCATTTTCCACTCTTTGGTCAAAATCGACTTCATATTCGGTCTTCTCATCCTAAAAAAACATGGAAAACGATACATCACAAGCTCATGTTACTAAAACATAAAAAACTCAAAAAACACCTATTTTTATACACATTTTCACTCATAACACCGCTGGGTATAGTCCGATCGGGCTGCAAAGTTTCGGGACACAACTAGGGCCCAAATGGAGCATGTGTGCGAAAGAACGAATTTTTTAGCCCGAAGTTGAAGTAGATATGCATGTGATACGGCGAACGGCGTACGGCGGACGAACATTGCATTTTTGGAATCTACGCACCTTCAAACGTAAAAGAAAAAATTTGAGGGGGTGTTATAAAAATTGTTTCCTAAGCGAATACATAGGTGTATTATCCACATAATAAGAAACCAAAATTAACCCACACGTTTACGTTTCATGTTCGTCTACGTTTCAAGATTCATTGAACCAAAAATAAAATAATATCGAAAAAAAGTATGTCAAGGTATGACACAGCTTTCTCGTAGCTATTGCGAGTGATCACATGAGCTAACGATTGTTCTCACCGTTCATATCTGCGAAATTATTATGGGACCAACTGGGGTGGTATCAGTAGATACCCAACCATAACTTCTTTTTCAATTTAATCTAAATCAAAAACTTCAACCTTCGCCAAAAGTTGGTACTTACAAACGAAATTATAAGTTCGAAGATGGGACTTGTTGGGTACAAAAAATGGATCAAGTTACAGTATCAGTGGGCCGAAAATGACTGGAAATCACCAAAAATTGCTGTTATTAAATCACCACATTTTTTGATATGCATATGATGTAAACTCGGGACCAATTTTTCTGGATCAGTATTTTTGATCAAAATTACGTTGATTATTACTATTAATGTTACTGTTATTAATTTATTTGGAATCTCTAAGCATGCCTACTTACAATGCTTTCCGTAAACTCGGGACCAATATTTCGGGATCAATATTTTTGATCGAAATTTCTGTTATTAAATCACCACATTTTTTGATATGCATATGATGTTTACTCGGGACCAATTTTTCTGGATCAGTATTTTTGATCAAAATTACGTTGATTATTAATATTACTATTACTATTATTAATTTATTTGGAATCTCTAAGCATGCCTACCTACTTACAATGCTTTCCGTTATGCTTACTCAGTGGTAAAGAATAACACATGTATAAGAATAACAGATGTACAAATTGGACAAATTGGTTCCCGATCCCGAAACATGTACTGCCGCCGGAAGCAGAAAAGTCGTATCTGACTAAGACTTTTTGAAGAACGGACCTTTAGGTTTGGAGTTGAAATTTGCCAAGATATGCGTTAGTTTTCGGAATTATCTTGAACTTGAACCCTAACTTTCAAGGAAATTTCCCGCAGAATCGATTGGTGAAGTCAAAAACCGAGTTTTTTTTATCGAAATATACCGAAAAACGGTATATACGAATTTTACTCTAGTATTTCGGATACAAATGGAAGCTATTTAGAGTTATTAGAGTGAGCACTTATGGACGAAATTGTCTAAATATCAATAAATTAATATTATGATTATTATTATTATTATTTTACGAAGTTTAAACCAAAATATCTGCGTTTTACTAACTCGCATGTGCAAAATACATGCGAAAAAATCGTATCTGCTGTCAGATACGACTTATTATTGTCTGCAAAATACATTTTCGGGTTTTCGCTTAGTAAATCCACCAGGAGGTACATTATCCCATTATTCGTAAGCCCGTTTTGAGGCATTTTTCGTGCAGATATGGCTTTGATACTATAATTCGGTAGAAACCACCTCCTGAACCGTTAATTCATTTTGGCCAAATATTTAGGTACGACTTCTCTGCTTTGGACGGCAGTGTGAGCTGTACAATATACTCGTCAAATCACCCTCATGTTACTGTCATCAGGTCAGTAACAGGAATGTAATAAACTTGTGCCCTAAATTACCTAGTTTCTGTCGGGATTTTTACCTCCAAATTACGTTGGCATCATGGTCGTGACATGGTTATCTGTATGTTCTGTTGAAGTACAAAATTCAGTTCGTTAATTTGGTTCAAGTTAGTTACATTTTCACTGCAATGGGGGCGGACTTCGACCGAATGGAGGCGAGAGAGAGACTTCATTCTAGTCTTGATCAGGCGCACGAACGCTGTCATAAGTATTTACTTTGATTTCATTACAACTTAGATCTTTCATACATACATTTCAACATGACGCTCACCCGAGAGAGCAGTCTTGTTGTAGTTTTTGGGAATGAGCTGTATTTTCACCATGAATTTCACAACCCAATGGCAAAATAATTAAATATGTCGACTTATCCCTTCCAGTCCAGAAAAACCCATATTTGAACGCGCCGAATATGTTTTTGTGCTGTTTAATTGTGTTTTCTCCTTGTTTTGCTGTGAGGCTATCCTGTATGTTTTAGGCTACTAAAATATAAAATAGAACTGTTATTATACGATGGTCATTCCGTACAAAATTAGCAGATACCTATTTCATTCTATTTCGATACCTACTTGAGGGATTGCTGAGAAAAATGGTCCATTCCCCACCTGCAATTTTCATTGTGGAAAAAAACTGGTGTAATCAATCAACTCAGGCGGGGGAATGATTGGCTAGGGAGGGACAAAATCAATATTGATATTTTTATTAGGCTCCCTCACTTCAGAATCGCCAACTGGGATGCAACTTTTTTCCAGTTCTCTGTTTACAATTTTGTGCTTTTTTCTCAACTTGCAAAATCTTCTGTTCTCTGAACTTGGTATTATTGGAACAGATTGATATAAAAATAGAATTATGTACTACCCTATAAATTCCTGTGAGCCACGTGGGTGGTTTCATGGTTAGGGGGGAATTACAGTTTCATAAATATGCGGTGGATTCAATAATGCTGTGTCACTCATTATTATTTCATGGGGCATACCGTTTATTGAAGTTACAAAAGTAGCTACCAACCATATCCAAAATATATATCATTTTTCAAATGAAATAATATCACAGAACAACCAGCTCGACTTCATACAGCCATCCGTGATTACAATCGGATGTTCCCAGCAATGATATCTGTGTCGAATTTATATCGCTTCATTCACGATCATGTTGACGAAGCTTTTCGGTGCAAACGAACTGCTGAACGTACAATGCTCCGGGTGGTCTCAAAAATTCTTTAGTTCAAGATCAAGTTAAAAACGTAAACTAACTATACCCTTCTACTGAAAGTTTTCGAGCTACGGCGTTCTGCATATTTCAGCACCTATTTTGACCCCTTAGAGATGACGTGACAGTAACGCCAAGCTTCGCGGACCAACTAGACGCCAAATGGGACCTGCAAACCAAATTGAGTTAATTTTGGTTCATGATAACTAAGAAAAGTGCGAAGTACGGCGGACGGACAAACATTTTTTTTAATCAATTTTCGGATTCTACGTACCTTCCAACGGAAACTGTCAAATTTTGAGGGGGGTTACATTTTGGTTTATTATTCTGTGAATAATACACCTATGTATTCGCTCAGCAAACAATTTTTATAACACCCCCTCAGAATTTTTTCTTTTCCGTTTCAAGGCGCGTAGATTCCAAAAATGCAATGTCCGACCGCCATATCACGCATACCGGCTTCATTTTCTGTCTTAAAAAATCGTCCTTTTGCGCACATGCTCCATTTGGGCCCTAGTTGTGTCCCGAAACTTTGCAGCCCGTTCGGAATATACCCAGGGGTGTTATGAGTGAAAATGTGTATAAAAATAGGTACTTTTGTGTTTTAGTGACATGTTAGTAACATGAGCTTTTGAGGTATCTTTTTCCATGTTTAGGGGGACGAGAAGACCGAATATGAAGTTGATTTTGACCAAATAGTGGAAAATTGAGGTTCTACTAAAAGTTGAGCTCCCAAAATTGATTTTTATGAGTCAAAAATCTGGAAAATCATCTGAAATCACCATCAATTTGTACAGTTACACTAGAAAAAGTGTCAACACGTGGATCAAGACGATTAAAATGGCACTACCAATGATCAAAGATAATTTTTAAAAAAAGGAGCTTACCTAATTCGTGTTTTGGGGGCCAAAATTGGTGGAAACCATCAGAAATGGCTATTTCAATTATTTCAAATGAAAGAAACAATAAATTAACAGCCAACATTTCTGGAGTTAAGTCCAATATAATAATAAACCCTTGCAATAATAAACTTTGCAGCGTTTTTTTTCTTTTTTTTTCTTTTTTCGTGCTCGATTCCAAATGTTCATTATTGAAAATAGTAATCCAAAATTCGAATTTGGTGGAATCGCTTTGGGGCCCCAGAATGGCACCGAATTTCGGGAATGACCCATAACTAACTACAACCTAACTGATAGGTAAAACATTGACAAGTGCGGCAATGCACAGCCTTGAGCTGGGAAGAATTTTGTGAAATCGACTGCGTGATGGGAAGTCACCGAGATGTTCCCCCAATACGCCCTCGACCTGCCGCACAAACTCTGCGTGTTGGTGGCCATCCGGATGTTGAGGTGACCGAGGAGCAAGAGCTGTTCAAAGCAGCTCCCAAACCGCAAACTGTCTTCGAGCTTTCCTTCTCGTTCGGACTTGTGCAAAAAAAGGCCGTCAATGAAGAATCCGTAGCGGTGGGAACTTGGGGAAAATTACTTTTGATTACTCGACGGAGAACAACGTGAGTACAAACTGTTCCCTTTCGATTTTGAGTTGTTTAACGAGCGATGTCCGCTGTTCAAGAAGTGAAGGACCTTTCAAAACACTTGGGGGCTTCCTGGCACCAGAAACAACTTCGTTCTAGTGATGAAAGTCAACTGGACTACTGGAGCCTCCTTAGAACTCAGATGAGACCAGTAGGGTAAACGCTTCTTTCATTAATAAATTACAGTTTGTTCATTTATTTTCCATGAGAACCTAGAGAATCGAGCATGAAAAAAAATGTAAACCTCCTCAAAATTTCATGGTTTCAGTTTCAAGGTGGGTACGTAGAATCTGAAAATGGAATTAAAACGCTGCAAATTATTACAAAGCGTGAAATCTGAGGTCTGAAATTCGATCAGTTTCTCATAAACCTACCTATGATTCTGATTGAATTATTAGGTACTTTTTTTCAAACTACACGGAGGAATTGTCGGTCAACTTTTTAAAAACAACACGTTATGCTTCATGAATAACCACAAATAATAATTAATTATAATACCGAAGTAGGGTCAATAATCCGATTCTCGCACACCACCCAATGTGCTCCCGCTTTTCAAGAATTTTGTTTGAAAATTGAAAAATTGTTTAGAAGATTACAAAAAATTTGAACAGAAAATCTAAAAAAAATCAAAACCATTGAAAATATTTTGACTCCGTAAAAAGTAAACATTATTTACAAGTCAAAATTTTTTCATTATTTTCTTTGAATTTTTTTTTAGATTTTGTTGTTCACCTTTTTTTAATAATTTTTGAGAAATTTGTTTAATGTTTTTTTCAATTTTCAAAAAATTTCTTAAAAGCAGGAGCACATAGAGTGGTGTGGCAGAATCGGGTAATTGACCCTATTACCTAATAGTAGAATTCTTGAATCCACTGCATATTTATGAAACTGTACCTATGTGCCCGACTGGCTCCCGTACTCGATGTAGGGCTTTCCTTCGAGGAGCTCGAGGGTAGGTACTGACCACAGAAAACCGTGATCTATGCAGAAGGGGCATCTTTACAAGTAAAACTAAACTTAAAAGAAAAAAAGGTGTAATAATTCGCAGCGTTTTTTCATTAGGTATAAAAGGTTCGAAAATACAGTTATGGAAAATGGAGGATTTTGGACTCAACATGAGTTGTCCGACGCGCTCTCGGATCTCGTTGGAAAACGTATGGACCTATCAAGTTTCTAACTACAAGCCCCCAGCTTACGGAAACTTCCGAGGGCTCTTACCAGGGTGGCAGGGAGCACAGGAAAATTCCGGGTGGGGGGGAGGGAGGAAAAAATAATAATACTATATAATACTAAATGTAGGAGGAAAAAATGAAAAAATGAAGAAAAATAAAATGAATTATGAGGAGAATAAAATAAATTATGAAATGCACAACAAATCTTAACGTACTACTAAGTAAGGAATGGCTGGGGCCCTCAACGTGAACCCTTCTCCCCCCCCCCCCCCCCCACCACCGGCACTTCGTTTGGGCCCCATAATATTATAGCTTGTGGGCCGTGTTAAATTAACAACATTAATTATTTGTTGCTATTCATGAAGCATAACGTTTGTTCAAGTTAAAAAAATACTCATCAACAAAATCCAATATAACCATCATTCAACAAATTAAATAATATCACGGAACAACCAACTCGATTTCTTACAGCCATCCGTGATTATAATCAGGTGCTCCCTAGCAATGATTTCTGGGGTCGATGCATACCATTTCATTCGCGATCATGTTGACGAAGCTTTTCGGTGCAAAATTCAGTGCCTTACGTGACAGAACGGCTGGACGAGCAATGCTCCGGGCGGTCCCCGAAAACTCCCAAGTTCAAGATCAATTTAAAAACGCTGCAAAGTCCTTGTCACATGGGTTTATTATTCTATTGGAGTTCTAGAGATTCTTGTTGGCAGTTAAATTTATAGTTTCTTTCATGTGGAATAATTGAAATAGCTATTCCTGATGATTTCCACCAATTTTGGCCCCCAAAACATGAAATAGGTACACTTTTTTTTCCCCCAGATCATCTTTGATCATTGGTAGTGCGATTTAATGGTCTTGATTCAGCTGTTTACACTTTTTCTAATGTTAGTATACACATTGATGGTGATTTCAGACAGTTTTCCAGGTTTTTGACTAAAAAAAAAACAATTTTGGGAGCTGAACCAATGGTAAAACCTCAATTTCCGCGTCTTTGGTCAAAATCGACTTCATATTCGGTATTCTCGTCCCCAAAAACATGGAAAACGATACCTCAAAAGCTCATTTTACTAACATGTTGCTAAAACACAAAAAGTACCTATTTTTACACACATTTTCACTCATAACACCCCTGGGTATATTCCGATCGGGCTGAAAAGTTTCGGGACACAACTAGGGCCCAAATGGAGCATGTGTGCGAAAGAACGACTTTTTTAGATCTAAAATGAAGCCGCCTGTACACGTGATACGGCGTACGGCGGACGGCGGACGGACATTGCATTTTTGGAATCTACGCACCTTGAAACGGAAAAGAAAAAAGTTTGAGGGGGTGTTATAAAAATTTTTTGCTGAGCGAATACATAGGTGTATTATTCACAGAATAATAAACCA
The DNA here is from genome assembly GCA_954871275.1 of Leptopterna dolabrata. Lineage (NCBI taxonomy): Eukaryota > Metazoa > Arthropoda > Insecta > Hemiptera > Miridae > Leptopterna > Leptopterna dolabrata. The sequence continues at coordinate 52,361,182 of OX940978.1, read as the reverse complement.
AAACGTAAAAAATCCAAGATAACGACGCCCTGAAAGTTTCAATCAAAAAAATAAATTTACACGTGTAAAAATTAGAATTGAGTAATGGCTGTACAAGAAATTAATGCCAAATAAAACTCGAAAAAAAAAATTTCAACCCCTATTTCTTCACCCTTAGAGATGACTGACAGTAATGGTGAGCTTCGCTCCCCCCTCTCAAAATAAGTAGAGTAGTAGATCCTGAAGATGGAATAACAAAATTTCTGTCCGTCCGCCACACTCCGTAATTCTCTCTTTCCTTAATAAGGTACAGTGAACCAAAGTTAATGAAATTTTGTTTGTAGTTCCCATTTTTGGTCTAGTTGGTCTGCAATGCTCGGCGGTACTTGAGCGGTGAAAAATTTGATGAGATTTTTTATTTTCAAAATGTCGCGCCGTAGTTCGAGAACTTTCAGTAGAAGTGTGTGGTTTTTATTACGTTTTTATTTTGAGGCCGAACTTGAGGATTTTTAGAAACCACCCGGAGCATTGTACGTGCAGCCGCTTCTTCACAGTAAGGCCCTGAAATTTGCACGGAAAAGCTTCGCCAACATGACCGTGAATGAAACTGTACACATCCAGCCCAGATACTGTACACATCCAGCCCATCATTCCTAGGGAACACCTGTTTATAATCACGCATAGCTTTGGGAATAGAGTTGGTTGTTCAGTGATGTCATTTCATTTGGAGACAGAAGGTTATTTTGGATTTCGTTGGTGGTATGTATTGTAGCAACTTGAGTTGGTTCGGCGTTTGTTTTTCCTTCTGTGTGTTCGCAAATCCTTGCCACACGCGTGACATAATTATGTACTCGATTCGAATTAGGTTTGTTGTTAGGAGGGCTGGGGCCCAGATGGCCCCCCATGAACTACAGAACAGTCGGATCATCGGTAGGGCCACCGTGCATGCGCAAACGCGAATCCCAGGCACTCATTTTCCCACGAATACATGGCCCGATTCTACTTATATTCGGTGGGCAGTTGGGGTGTACATCCTAGATGGTACCCAATGAATATCAGAACCACCGGATCAATAATACGGCTACTGCGCATACGCAAACCCTAATCTGAGGCACTAAATATCTCGTGAATAAATGGCCCGATTATCCTCAAAATCGGTGGGTAGTTGGGTTGTAGCTCCTGCATGGTCCCCTATGGATTTCAAAATGCTCGAATCATTGTTATGACCAGTGCGCATGCGCAAACACGAAATCTGAGGTACTCAATTTCTCCTGAACCTTTGGCCCGATACTGATGAAATTTTCAGAAACATTTCTTCAAACGCGGTACACGTTGTTCATGTTTAACAACCAATAATTTATTAAAAATGGAATTCTTGAATACACTGCGTATTAATGAAATTGAAATTGCCCGGCCGGCTGCAGTACTCGTTTCAGGGCTTTCCTGGAGGGGGGGGGGGGGGGTGAGCACGAGGGTATGTACCTATGATCACAGAAAATAGTGATATACGCAAAAGGGGCAAAGTACGGAAAAAATATTAAACCGCTGTGTAATAATTTGCAGCCCCTCCTCCCCCTCCTCCGCTATAGACGGGCTGTTCTATATGGAAATGATGAGTATTTCTTTATGACTTGGTTATATCAGGCACCTACTCCGCGACACTCATAGATTGTTGTTGTATTTCGTGTGTGAGTTGGTAACCCGGATTTATATCACGAATCACTAACTGAATCTGGTCGTAGTTCTGCTAGTTCTACTGCTAGCAGCTCCCGGTTCATCTAGTAAATAAGCCACACCTACCGTAAATCCTAGTTTCGTAGAAAAATCAAACTTCACAAACAAATCAACAGACATTCGGAATCTTTTCTGCGTATCAACGGAGTCTTGGCCCCATTTCAAGGCCATTTTAAAACTGTGCTACAGAAAAAAAGTCTCCCGAGAAGCAAAACGCTTTCTTCCAAGATGATATAAGCGACCTCTAATCGGAATGGAGAAAAGTTTCCTCGATGAACCGGAATCGGACGAGTTGACTGACTGAATTAGACGCCATAGTATCCAAGGGTGGAGAAAAAAAAGTTGCGACTTCCGTTGAAACAACCGTCAATTTGTCTTATATTGGCATAACGGGTTGACGAGAGCTAAGTATAAGCCGCGCCGCCTTCAGTCCGGAGGGTCTTGGGCATTTCGATGGGAGAGCTTACAATTATTGTGCGGAGCCGAAACGGGTGGGCAGAGAGAGTTTTGGGGGCTCTACGGTCAAATTTATCGAGTTATGGTAGAAATAGCTGTTGTCACTTGATCAGGCCAACTCGAATTATAAAAAAAAACAGGCAATAATAAAGGAACATGGATGAACACTTTAATTATCACAGAGCCACACCAATATTATGTACAGGTTTATCATTTTTTGTGTAGATAAAATTTAAAAACGCTGAAAATTATTACACAAAGGTTTATTAATTACCTGTATAGATGCCCCTTCTGCGTAGATCTCTGTTTTCTGCGTCAATACCCTCGAGCTCCTCCAAGGAAAGCCCTAAAGGGAGTACTGGAGCCGGCTCCGGAATTAAAGTTTCCTACAAATGCGTGGGATTCAATAATTCAATAATTAATTATTTGTAGCTATTCATGAAGCATAAGGCAAATAATGAACCTTTGTGTAATAACTTACATGTATAAGTGCCCCTTCTACGTAGACAGCATAATGAACCACTGTGTAATAATTTACCCTTGTGTAATAATTTGCCCATCAATGATACTTCAACGGTTGTTCAAGTTGACAAAGTACCCATCAAACAAATCCAGCCCCTTCTACGTACATGATATAATGAACCGTTGCGTAATAATTTACCGATGTGTAATAACTTACCGTTGTGCAATAATTTACGTTGTGTAATAACAAAAAGTGTCTATCAACAAAATACAAAAGATCCATCATTTCTCAAGTGAAATAATCTCACAGAACAACCAACCCGACTTCATAAAGCTATCCATGATTATAATCAGGTGCTCCCCAGCAATGATATCCGGGTCGGATTTATACCGTTTGATTCACGATCGTGTTGACGAAGCTTTTCGGTGCAAACGCTGGTCGTACAGTGCTGCGGGTGGTCTCAAAAAATTCTTTAGTTCAAGAACAATTTAAAACGTTAAAAAAACCCCATACCCTTCTATCGAGAGTTTTCGAGCTACGGCGTTCTGAAAAGTTCAACCCCTATTTTTAATCCCTTAGAGATGACTGACAGTAATGCCGAGCTTCGAGGACCAAATAGACCCCGAACGGAACCTATAAACCGAATTTCATCAATTTTTTTTCATAGTAACTAAGAAAAGTGTGAAGTACGGCGTACGGACAGGAATATTTTTATTCCATTTTCAGATTCTACATACCTTGAAACGTAAACCATACCTAACACTTTGAGGGGGGGGTTAGACTTTTTTTTTCATGTACCTACGATTCCAAAGGTTCATTATTGAGAATAATAAACCAAATCAGTTCACAATACCCATGCACTGAATTCTTCCTGTTCAACCAGAAATCCGGGTTGGTTATTGAATCTAGGATTGAAAAACTCAACACTTCATGATTATGTTTCAATTTCTTTTTTCCTTATAGGGAGCCAACCTCCTGGTCAGCTGGGTGAGCACTGAGGTCTAGTTTCTCTCCCATTCAACCTACGATGCTGAAATTTGACATAAGGCCTCCTTGGTACAGCTTGGTGAGAATGATAGTGTGTATAGTTTGTTACCTCGACCAGCTGGGTGAGGACTGAGGGCTAGTTTCTCTCCCGTTCAACCTACGATGCTGAAATTTGCCATGGGGCCTCCTTGGTACAATATGGGAATGACGGTGTAGAATCACCTGGATCACTGGACGGTGGGTGTACAAGCGATCCGTTCTTCTTCCGTCTCTCTTTCTTTATTGGATCAAGCCATCATTTGCTATGTGTCCATGTTTTTTTCTGATCGTCAATTTGTCAACTCGTCTGCAGTGTGACTTCCCTTTTTCTTTACCCTTCATTTTATCTTTCCTATCGTTTTCATTTATTGTCCCTTCTTCTCGGTCTGTTGTGCTTCATTTTCCTTACTACTCAATGATTTAATATTACCTTGTTCTATTCTTTGGGTAGTTTATAGTGCATTTTTATTTCCACCTAGCTCTTCGTAATACAATTATTGTTGAAATTTTCAGTACATAGATTATTATTAATAAAAACCCATAAATTCTTCACAGCTTACTCTCCAGGAACCAAGTCACCTACGCCCACGAGTCCGTCAACATCTAGTTACCAACCATATCAATGTAACATCCAAGCCATGGGCGAATAACTAATCAGACGAAAAAATAATCTTTAATATATATTGAAACATAATATGAATAACAATAACAAGTACGGGCTACTTACTCGACTATCAACGTGGAGAATCGAGACAATCACATAGTTCAAGTAGGTCAATCGAGTAGGTCATTTGAGTACATTTGAGACATGGTTGTATCATTTCTTAAAATTTGAACTGTAGGTAGGTATCGAACAAAAAACTGTAATTATTCAATGCAATTAGATTTCCAGTAGCCCACCATCATAATTTTTTTTCATAAATACATCATAAATACATACCTGACATAGGAAGGCAACAAATTTGAGCAATTACATTTCTGTCTCAGATTCAAGGAGAGTAATCAGTTTTGATGATCCGCAATCTCAAGAGTGCTACATAGATTATCCATTTATCGAACACAAAAGCCTACTACTACTATTACCTAATAAGTAATTCAAAAGGGTCGGTTGACTCGAACTCGACTATTTCTGTAAATCGAAAATCATTGTAACCAGGAAGAAGAGCCCTGCCGCTTGTACACCCTCTGTCGAGTCCTAGATCAGCTGGGGGAGCGCTGAGGCCAGTTTTCTCCTATTCAACTTACGACACTAAAATTAGGGAGGCCTCATTGTAATAATAATAATAATAATAAAAAAAATTTATTGTGAAAAGACCTTGTTACAGTGTGGTGAGAATGACAGTGTAGGGAGTCACCTCGATCAGCTGGTTGAGGGCTGTGGCTGAGTCTCTCCAAGTAGGTAATGGATTAGCTGGGTGATATTTTAATAACCAGTTTTTACCATCATATGAGATGCCTAATTGTCGTTGTACCCCTCTACACCTATATGTAATGTACACGTTAATAACTAATAAATAGAAGGAGAAAGTTGAGCTGTGTGATACCTCGGTAAAAGCCTAAAGGGCTCTCACTCAACTAACGCCCAACGACTCTCAATGGTCAGTAACGGCCGTTGGTAGACGGGGGACGACGTCGAGGCACCTTTATAAGCGCCTGGCTCGCCCAGCTCTTCACTCTTCCATGCTCACTCATAGTTGCAACTTCTGTCTCTCACTCACCTCACGCCTCCTCGCTTTCACCCATCCCTCGCTTACTTGCTGTGGTGGTAACAACCCGGGGTATGCTTCCAAAAAGATCTAACACTCCCTGTGGTGGTAACAACCCGGTGTGCTGGCTTTCATCTCCCTAGCGCTCATTGTGGTGGTAACAACCCGGGGTATGTTTCCAAAAAGATCTAACAGCGCCCATTGTGGTGGTAGCAACCTGGGACGCTAGCCTTCATCCTCTAACACTCACTGGGATGGTAACAACCCGAGTTATGATTCCAAAAAGTTTTAACGCTCCCTGTGGTGGTAACAACCCGGGGTGCTAGCTTTCATCTCCCTAGCGTCCATTGTGGTGGTAGAAACCTGGGACGCTAGCCTTCATCTTCTAACACTTGCTGTAGTGGTAACAACCCAGGATGCTAGCTTTTATCTCCTCTAGCGTCCACTGTGGTGGTAGCTACCTGGGTCGCTACCCTTCATCTTCTAACACTTGCTGTGGCGGTAACATCCCGGAGTGCTAGCTTCACCTATAAGATCCCGCCTTGGCACGTCCCACACCCATGCTATACTTCTCGCTCAAACTAGCCATCCACACCTACCCTCTCTCTCGCGATCACGACACTAATAATGAGGAATCGAAGTTGGTCGTAATTTGCTTCTTTTGACCTTAGAATCGGAGTTAGCACCTTTGAAAATCCCTGTATCCAAATTTTCAGCTTCGAAGTCCGAGTAGTTTGGCGGGAATAAGCTGAAGAAAAAATGCGTGACGTCATCTGGTATGTATCTCCCTCTCACTCGGTTTCCACGTGCGGGAGCGAGAGGACAGTACATACCAGATGTCGTCTCACGGTTTTTCCATCCCCCTTTTCACCCACTTCCGCACATTCGATATCCGATCGTAAGCGCATTCAACCTGACAGACCCCGAATGAAGAGCTGCAGCGAAACAAGTATTCAATCATATTCGGTCTGCTGACTTCACTGACCTTCAAAAACATCTGTTGGGACTTGGAGCCCTTTCCATTCCGGTAACGACGTCACAACCGACAAACGAGCTCCGTCACTCGGACTCGGACACGAATAGAAAACTAAAAGAAGAATCCCAGAAGATGATCCGCTAGTCATCCGCGCTCCCATCAACAAGAAATGGGACTCATTTGGACTTCACGCAGAGTGTCTGAAGTCATCCTTCGCATTTCGTGCGGCATCGAAGAACTTTCATTGCTGTTAGGGTCACGCGAAGGGTATGTTACGAGTTTCTTAGTCGAAATAACATGAACTCTTGTCATCGGATTGCCACCGGGATGGATTCTCAATCCATGCCTGCATTATCAAGATGACGATCCATGATTCACTCACTTATATACTCTGATTTGTATACGCATGCTAGGAGTACCACGAGAAACCGCTCAAATTCCAGGTAGAATCAGGAGTGGCAAACCTCATTGATTGATTCTGCGGCTGATGGCTTATAGGAATTTATCGAAAAACTATTTTGGTTTTTGAACTACGTACTATTTTAAAATGTTCGTCATCTTCAATGTTTCGTCATTTTTAACGGTTTCAGAAAGGGAAATTTTTGATGAAACGAACTTGCCTGAATCTGGGAACGCTTCTGGAACATTTCCAATAAATCGCTAGGTTTTCTTTGCTGAGATTTCTTCGAGAGAAAACTTAAAAAAAAAAATTAAAAATAGTTTTCCGAGGGTTAAAAGTACGTTGTTGCAAATCCTTCGTTGAAGAGTATAGGTCACTCAATATGCATATATACTGAAAATGCGAGATATATGTATGTACCATTGCAAATCCCTAGAGCATCCCTAGCAGTTGATTGAGCCCTTGGATTTTGGCCCATATTAGGCCCTAATTCCATAAAATACCGACTTTCGGCTACATTGCTTCACCAACAGCAGTTTTCAGAAGTCCTTTCTACATTATTTTCACCTTATTTAGGTACCTTTGCCGCTGGATTTCAACCCGTTGGATAACTGTTGAATAGGAACCTCGCAGACGCTCATGACTTCTTGAGTTTTCCAGTATTACCTACATTTTCTGCGGTATTCGTATTGAGTTAGCTGTGCTCGTTAAGAACCTTTCGCACATTTTTTCTTTTTCTGTTCTGCTTTCAAACGAAAATGTCTCCGTAAAAAGAGGTGGAATTTGCCAAAAAAGATACAGGAAGCTTTTCCAAGTTCAGGCAAGCTCGATTCACATGAAAATTTCCCATTCGAAACAGTTAGGAAATAACCGTTACGACGTCAAAACCGTTTAGTAGTTCTGTTTCTGATGTTGCATGTATGGACAAAGAGACTGCACGTATCACTATTGTTTTCGAGCTCTTCATTCGTGATTAAAATAAATAATTATAATTGAAAACCTAGATAAACCTTTCTCATTCCCACTCCTCAAGGACCGATTTCCAGTGTTTTCTCCTAATGTTATAATATCATTATTAGACTATTTTATCAGATATACGATCACGAACTGAAACTGAAACGGCAACGAAAGTAAAAATACATGGTTAGAGGCACGAGCTGCGGAGATTGTTGTCAATTAACGTTGAAAAGCTTTGCCGAAGAAAGAAAACGAATTCGTAACAACTCCAATTTCACCAGACGGAAATGATGAGTATTGTTTGCGTGGGGTTATGACTTTCTCGTTAGGTGTGCACTGTAGCTGACTGGGCCTTGGGCCACGGGGCTGCCAAGACCTTGGAATGGAAGTGGGGATGAAGAAACTGACAAACTTAGGGTTTCCTGTTTAAAGAACTCGCAGCTCGCGTAATTTCGCCTCCGTTAAAGTGATGTGTTAGTAGGAACTGGAATTATATGCACAAAATTTGGCCAAAATATGCACTCGAGATGTGAAAAATATGCACCCCAAGCAAAATTAGGTACTTATAAAATGTTTTAAATATTTCTAAAATGAACTAAATTTTGCTGTGAGATGTACAGGTAGTCTATACGTTATGTTCCAGTTATTATCGCATCCTTAAAAAATTATAGAAAAGGATCAAGGAAGAAAATGGAATGAAATTGTGCACACCTTTTTTTCTCGACTATGCAATATTTACATTTATACAAAAAAAGTCACTCGCTATCACAATTATAGCACTGCATCACAGTTGATTTTTCCAAATTTTCAACAGTAAATCTCCTACGGTTATCGCTGAGGAGCAACTTTAAGGCAGAAAACGACCTCTCGACATCACAGGACACGATGGGTAAAAATTTCAATGCTGAGAGTTCACCTGGGGTAAGGCCAGATGAGAGGTCAGAGTTGCAACCCTCTCAAAATTTTTGATCCTCCAGTAAAAAAGGCCAACCGGGAAGCCCTACCTGGTCCGCAACGGCAAATGGCCTAAGAATATCCGTGGCCCCTTTTCAGAAACACATATCCCGGAAGATTTGGCGATTGGAATATCGAAAAATAGGGAAATTCCCCAGTTTCGATTAAAAATGCAGAAATATACACAAAACGGCCAAAATATGCAAAAATATCCGAAACGAACAAAATATGTTAAATATGCTATTTAAATTTCAATTTAACACACGCTAAACACTTCAGATACTCTCAAAACGGAAAAGTAGAACGATATACACGATAAAAAGCACGTATTATGCAAAATATGCAAATTCCAGTCCGTAGTTATAAGGGATGCTGTTCTCGTAACGCTGTGAGACAGTGGATCCTAATCCTAAGTAATAACAACAGTCGATCTTCCTCTGTATCACAAGCCACAAGATAGAGGTCATGATCACCTTAGGATATTTCTATGTGAGTCCAGATTCGAACCCATAATGTATATACGTAGGCAAAGTTTACTCTTAGTTTCTACTTTCAATACTGACCCCGTCAAAATAAATGCTGCCTTCAAGTTTCAAATTACGTGGGATACGCTTAGGATTATCATCATTCATTTCGAAGTTCGAAAATTGGGTTTGAAATGTCAAAATGAAAATGGCTAATGAAAGAATTGGTGATAACCCGTTTCATTGCAATTTTGTATTGTTTTTTTTCCCCCAACTCTAGAGTCCACTATTCTTCCTCGATTTTATTGCACTAGGTTATGAACCACCAGTTTTGGAGAAGATTTTGATATTTGAGCTAAAAACATTTTTCCCAGTTTTGCATGAATAAAACGCTGATTTGATGAACATTTGATCTGAAATAAGAAACCTTGAATTTCAACATTAAAACGTTGAATTTGACTTGAAAACCCTAGAATTTTTTTCGAAAAACGTTGAATTTGTCTGCGACTATTAGGCTAGGAAATGCTATAATATTAGATATTTTTAAACCTGAAGTTAAAATATGTGTGTAGTTCTTTTATACACACATTATTGAACAAAATGCATGAGTTAGGAGGTTTTTATTTTATGCCAGGCATTGGATCCGATCAAACTACACTATCCCATCCCGTATTACACAATTTATTTTGTATCCCGTTTTTTGCGATTTGGCTACCTTCCCTACAACAGACAGCGTGTTGAGTGGTGAACACTGTAGGCCAAAGTCGAAACGTGTATACAGTGACTACTCTGGAGACTTGCGATGAAACCTTTGCCGCCCGGGTATTATGCGAATTATGATGTGAAGAAGACGAGGTCCGATCCTGCGGCCAACGTGTATGCCGTTCTGACCGGACCTCCCAAGCGCAGTTGGTCCTAAACAGAGCTTGACAGTGGATTAGCATCGAAGGAAAAGTCCTCCCGACAGTAGACTTTCATGTCTCGAGTGAAAACCCCTTCAAGAGGCGGCTTCGATAACACGCGATGCTTAATTACTCTATGGCCCCCGTAATTAGCTGCCGCACTCAGCAAATGAACGTTTATCTTTTCGGCTAACCGTGAAAACAAGAGAGTTTCGTTTTCGTTTGTGTATTTCGGCTGCAGGATTTTAGAAGTAAATGAGCACCTGCGGATTACATGGTGAGAGCAAAGCTGCCAATTTTGAGTTCACCGACTAAATAACACCACCCAAGGAGTAATGCCGTCATAAATAATTCTTCCTCATTAAACTAACTACGTAGTGGTATATCGCGCTCCTAAATTAATGTCGGAGCATGATTACATCACGTGATTACCCTGTTTCACTAGTAAACCCTATTTTAATACTACGATGGAAGAATCATGTCAAAGTTTTTCTCAAAAATCGCGGTTTAACTTCCTTACCGCACCGATTGCCTCACTGGAAAATACTCTTCGTAGGTTCCCTAAAATTCCAGTTGCCTCCTGGATTTCTGGCACTTTCTCTCCACGATGAACTGACTAGTTCGAAACTTGAAGCCCTGCTACGCCTCCCGTACGGGTTCATAAACTAGTTTGTGAATTATGTGGAGGTATGGAGGTTGCTCATATTTACTTATTCTTCGGTCGTGTTGAACTTCACTACACACTTTCCGCATCTGCTGGGCTCTAGATTATCAACACTGGTTCATCAGGATGCATCAATCGCTGCTCATTCAATGATGAACAACGGCTCTATCGTTCAATATTTGAAATTGCTACTTTGGAATTTGGATTTTTATCTGCCTGCTTCGCATGCCAATACGAGTACCTGGTTATTGGTGTAGTACTGATGGTATTGCGGCTGAATCTGGATTTTCTCGGATAATCATCACAATTGAGTATCGGCTGGTTGACTTTATGAGTTCTACTGAAGTGCTCTAGAAGTTTTCTGATACGTTATGGATGGGCGAAACTAAAAGAATATTTATGTGTGTGGTGAGCGGTAGTTGAGGGTGAGGTTTAGGAGGACTAACGCCCCGCGGTTATCAACACATCAGGCGTTAGAGGAAAAGGGGTCCCGCTGTTATCACCACAGCAGATGCCAGGAAGAAGGAGTCTAGCACCCCGCGGTTATCGCCACAGTGAGTGCTATATGAGGGAACGTCCCACGGTTATCACCACAGCAGACGTGGAAGGAGAAGGAGGCTAGCACCGCGCGGTTATCACCTCAACGAGTGCTAGATGAAGGAGCGTCCCGCGGTTACCACCATAGCAGACGTGGAAGGAGAAGGAGGCAAACAACCTGCGGTTACCACCACAGCAGATGGGAGGAAGGTTAGGAGAGAGAGAGAATGAGGGGGAGAGAGAGAGGGTGAGGGTGTGAGAGAGAGAGGGTGAGGGTGTGAGGTGATTGAGAGAGAAGTCCCAGGTCGGAGTGCGGTCGGTCGAATGAAGAGCTGGGCAAGCCGGGCGGTTTATAAAGGTGCCTCCACCTCGTCCCCCGTCTGTCAACGGCCGTTGCGACCGTTGAGAGACGTTGGGAGTTCGATGGAGGGGGCCCTTCTGTTCCCTTTCCCGCGGCGTCACTCAGCTCGTCGTTCTCCGCATTTATTGGTTATATATTATACAAATGAGTGGTATTGCGGCTGAGGGGTACCTCGACAGTGTGATTCTGCAAGTCACCCAAGTAAAAGTTTTAGTCAGGATCTAGGCCATTTCAGCACCTATGTCTTGATTACTTAAGGCTTGAAATATGATGTTGTTTCTTGATACAAAGTCAAAAATGCGTTCAAAGGTATCGCAGTTTTACGAATTCGAGTTTTTTCATATTATACTTACTGGAATCTATATGTCATACTTGCAGCAAATATAGAGAAGATCACATTTCCAATGGTTTCCCCACTTGAATGAGCACTTGAGGGAGCGCTTGAGGACAGCAGTTGAAGGAGTTCAGTCCGTGTCTGGTCAATAATGTGCTGAATTTCACTTCAACTTCGCGATTTCAATTTCAGTCAACTCCTATACCAAAAGATATATGGATAAAATATCTTTTTGGATAAATTGATTAGCTGATCAGCGAGTACGAAACTCTTTGCCACCAGTCGAAGTAAAAGGTACATAAATTTACATAAATATGCATTACAGTTACAGTTATATTAGGCAATTACAGTTACATAAATATGCATTTTTTCTCCTTCTCCTGTAACGCGCCGCTTCGGTCCCAGGAACCCTCCACCTGGTCATTTTTTAAATAAAGGTGTTCGCTGAACCTAAGTAGGACCCTCGACATGTCCCCAAATCATCACCTAATTTGAATAATGTGATAAGTACGCAGGTACTAACCTACAAAATCCAAAATAACCGTCATTCTTCATATGAAATAATATCACGTTAAAACCAACTCGATCTGATACAGCCATGCTTGATTATAATCAGGTGTTCTCTTAGCAATGGCATCGGGGCTGGATGCACACCGTTTCATTCACGATCATGTTGATTCTTTTCAGTGCAAACTTCAGGGCCTTACTGTGAACGAACAGCTTGACGTACAGTGCTCCGGGTGATCTCAAAAAATTGATCGAGATCAATTTTAAAACATTTGAAAAATTGAGATAACGGCTAAACTCAGTTTCTTCAATTTTGGCTCTTGGTAATTAAGGAAAATGCCAAGTACGGCTTTCGGCCGGAAACATAAAATTTTGAGGGAGTTATTTTTTTTGGTTCGATTCCAAAGGTTCATTATTGAAAATAACACCTAAACCAAAATAAACCGTTGTGTAATCATTTGCACCGTTTTGTCAGATGAACTTATTAGGTAGCTCGCTGAATGCGAGCTACCGAAGTGGGAAGAGAAACCGTTCGCGTGGTTGATGGAGACACGCTCCGCATATCTGCGAATACGAATGTTTATATTTGCACCTGTTATTTCAAACTACTTCCCATCTCTGTAGACTGTTATCCCTAATTGGAATCCTCTGTTAGAACGTAGATGGCATGGAGAGAAGAATGAACTGTCTGCCGTTTAGATCGTAATGGACTGATCAATTAGTCAGAATAACCTGACGAGTCTCAAGTACTGTAGATCAGTTTGATCTAAGCCCCTTCGAACTTTATTTGTAATCAACTCTCTGTTAGGGTTTGAATCTTAGAGCATAATAATTCCAAGTAGAATATTCTCGTGGCTGCATGATTTGCCAACAAGTAATGCTGAGTGTTATTTTGGATTCAGTACTATGAGTACAAGGTAAACCATACACGCAAACAGCCTGTAATGTCGCCTTATAACAGAAATGGAGCACCAACAATTGACAAGGACAATGAAGTGTCCGTTCAAATTTACTTAAACTCGCTTAAATTGATACTCAAACTCGCTCAAACTCACTCTTCTAAATGCATAACATTTTCATTCAAATCTCATCTTTGGCCTCCGATTTCTAGGTACAAATTGAGAATTTTCAAGATTTTTCATTCTTATTGGACTTACTGGACTTGCTGAACTGTTGTTATTTTCATTTTTTTGGTAATGTTCTTGGAATTCAATTCTTTTTTGCTGAATAGTTCCATTTCTTAATCCAAAAAGGTGTGTCTCTTCCCAGTACACTTTTAAATGGTTAACAGAATCAATTAAAAATCAAATAGAAAATTCGAAATGTAAAAAAAAATTAAAATTCAGTCTCATTATTGTGTGTTTTTAATCCTGTTGTGGAACCAAGAGGTTTTCCTGCGTAATTTCATCGTGAATACCTATCTCTGCGTACAGAAATGTTATTCTAAAACTTTGGCCTACCCACTCAAAGAAGGTCTGATGAATTTTTATGTTTAGGTACTTGTGGGAAGTACTTTTGACGTTCTTTTTAATATGGCGTCTAAACCATTTGGGCATTGGAACTAATAATGAGTAAGGAAATGGAACTATTCTCAAGAACTTGTTTTAATAATTAGAAAGGAAAATCGGAATATGACGGATGTACAGAGAGCGGTAGTATTTTAGGTGAGTACACTCAATTTGGGTAATCAACGTGATTTAGATTCGAGGTATAAAGTCTAGTGGGCGTCTGTTGTAGCCATCTTCAATGTAGATGAGGGGCTAACGGGAAATTCGTCCGTAGTTTTTGTCGATGAAGAGATGAAATAGGTCGGTTGATGAGCGGTAGTAAATTTAAATTCATTTTTATTGTTAGGCACACAATATGGAGTTCATACAATGTGGAGTATTATACAATATAGAGTTCATTCAACCTACTTACTTGAAACTATACTCCACCAACAGCAGGAAAAAGAAAAACCTTACCTAAATCTGTTCCAAGCAACAATTAAGTAAGTTATTCAACATTATTAGTTAGATCAAGCGTGAAAAAAGATTCAAAATGTAAATAATGAGCGGTAAGTAGAAAATAGACAAGTTGAAGAGTATATAAAATTTGAAGATGCTGAAAAGCCCAGAGGACGAGTGAAAATCTGAAAATGAATCAATTGGCAGGAAAACATCAACCAAAACCAAATGAATCAAAAGGCTTGGAAAACATCCGAATTCTGTATTATTTGATCGTCGCTTGTTTCATGGTCCACTGTGACATGTGCAGCTGTTGGAGTGGCGCCTTCACCGACGTGGATTCGGAGGCGTCCACTTTGGACCAGCTTTTTGAAAATACCAACACATTGGACCACTTTTGGCTACCACTGTGGACACGCAGAAAGCGCCTCTTGGCATCCACTTTCGACCAGCTTTGGTACCAGCATTTCCTTCCCATTTTCTGCAGGCTTAGGACTGCCAGCGCATTATGCTCAGGCATGGTTAAAATGATGGTTCATCATAGAAGTATGATGTCAAAACCAGAAATATATATAACACTGTCGGAGGTACTGTCGGTCGTTTTCAAGTACATCATGATGGTAGGGAAGGGAGGGGGGTAGGCCTTGATATAGGTGTCCACAACGTGCCTAGTCGCTTTTGAGTCCATTTCGGGTTAATTGACTTTATCTCGCACAGACCGTCAGCAACATCGCTTTATAAGAGTTTTATAGGATTTCGTAATGTTTTATTTTTCTGAATTGCACGGAATCAGCTCTGGGCAAGGTCGAAATGGCGGGGACATGTTTAATAACAGCTTTATGTGCAGCCTTTTCGAAATCGGAGTGGTACGATGAGATTTGCAGTTCTGTGTACATCAGAGAAATACACTTTAATAATATTGTGCCCACATTTTACTATAAACTTCGCTGCTTTTGGTTTTATTATTTTCAATAATGAACCTTGGGAATCGAGCGTGGAAAAAAAAAGTTTAACCCCCTCAAAATTCGGAGGTTTCCATTTCAAGGTATGTAGAATCCGAAAATGGAATTTAAAAAAAATTTGTCCGTCCGCCGTACTGCGTACTTTGCACTTTCTTAGTTAACATGAACCAAAATGAATGAAATTTGGTTTATAGGTCCCGTCTGGGGTCTAGTTGGTCCGCGAAGCTCGGCGTTACTGTCATTCATCTCTGAGGAGTGAAAAATGGAGGTTGAAATTTTCAGAACGCCGTAGCTCAAAAACTTTCAATAAAAGTATATGGTTTTTTTTACGTTTTTAAATTGATCTTGAACTAAAGCATTTTTGAGACCACCCGGAGCATTTTGTACGTCCAGCCGTTCGGTTGAATCGAAAAGCTTCATCATCATGATCGTGAACCATACGTATAAAACTGGCCCAGATATCACAGCTTGGGAACACCTGATTATAATCAAGGATGGCTGTATGAAGTCGAGCTGGTTGTTCCTTGATCTTATTTTTCATTTGAAGAATGATGGTTGTTTTGAATGTTGTTGATGTGGTTCGGTGTCTGTCAATCCGTCTGGTTGTCTGCAAATATTTGCCTTACGCATAACATCCTCATTTCGAATCCGATTTTGCTGTCACTTTGAGGGATCATGCGGGTTGCGCCCAAGATGGTCCCATCTGAATCAAAAAACGACAGGTTCATCGTGACGGCCGCTGCGCTTGCGCAAAAGCGAATCCGTTGTACTTAATTCCTCATGAATAAATTGTCCGATTTTGCTCAAATTCGGTGCGTAGTTGGGTTGTGGCTTCTATGTGATCCTTTATGAATCACAAGACGTTCGGATTATTTGTAATTAATCACTGCGCACGCTTAAACGCAAAATCTCAGGTATGTACTAAATCTCCCATGAACCTGTTGCCCGATTCTGATGAAATTTCAAGGAAATTTTCTTCAAGCTACGCCGAGTTTTTTTGACATTTTATGTCTTTACTTTGGCACATGGACCCGAAAAGCGTTATACGAAACCGTTATACGATACCGGTAAACAAAAGCGTTACAGTTGATATTCTGATGATTTTTGCTTACAACCGATTCGTTTCTACGGAACTTCATGTTTGCCATTTTTCATCGTAAAAAAATCGTTCACCACTCGTTGGAATCTTGTGATTTTATTGAACATTTTATTGTTAACCTTACCCCCGTACCTGGCGCGGTAGCTGAGCTGAGCATGATGAAAAAAATGCGGATAAACAAGGTAGTCAGCAACAGGTAGTGAAGAAAGTAATTGTTTACTAGAATCGAATGTGGTAACTTTGCACCACCATGTAACCCGGATCGTGGTAATCTTGCAACCCGTAATGATACCGTCAATTATCCCTAAATTCCCATTGGGACATAAAATGTCCCAATGTGTTGCAGACTCGTATGCAAGCGTTTGAATTTTCCCCACGGATTTGGATTCAGGATGGTCTGAAACGGATTTGAACGTGGTACTATTTTTTCAACGTTTTCAAAACTGCTCGTTATGATTCATGCATAGCAAACAAATAATTATTGTAGTTAGAATTCTCGAACCCACCGCATATTTATGAAACTTCAGTTGCTCGGTCGGCTCCATTACTCGATTTAGGAGCTTCCGGGGGGGGAGGGGGGCATGAGTGTAGGTAATTACAACCTCAGAAAAAAGTGATCTACGCAGAAGGAGAATCTATACAGGAAAATAATTAACCGTTGTGTAATCATTTGCAGCGCCCCCCCCCCCACCACCAGACAATTTTTTCCCCTTCTACCTGTGTTGTGTAAATCAACAACGCTGCAACGTATCGAAGTTTCCAAGTCCGCAACCGTTTACCTGTTGTGTGGATTACTCTGTGCCCTGAATGTACCTAAGGAAATTCTCAATTACAGATTTTATAGAGGAAGAAAGTAGGTAAATTAGACATTTTACACGGATGATGAATCCTTCTGACACGGCAAATAATCATCGAATCGTTTACAATTACGTCACCCGATAAGCGAGCTTAATTCAAAAATCACATATCAATTAGCCCGGCCGATTTGAGGAGCACTTCAGCAGGGAAAGTGAGATCCGAGTTTCCCTCGGGCAGACCCGTTGAAATTAGTATCCCGACCGTGAAATGCTATAATCTTTATGAACGACGAACCTTTCATTCTGTAATTGAATAACACCAGTGCTGTTGCCCATCTGGGAATCAGGTTCTGATTCGGAAATCGAGAGATCCACATCGAAGCCGGCGCAGTGACCTCATCTTGATTTCGATTCGTTCCTATTTTGGTTCTCACTTACAGGTATTATATTGTTATGAATTTAGATTGATTTATACAGACTAGACACCACTCTTATGAGACGGCAGTTCTAATTTGTACCCGACTGCGTCTTACGGGAGAATAATGTTTCTGGGCGTTGATGTGTGTGTCGTTCTGCAAGCATTAAACTGTATTCGAGGTTCGATTCTTACAGAAAGTTATACGATACGAATTGCCATCAACAGAATTTCTCATTGGTTGCCTTCCTGAGTGTTATGTGAATAAATTCTTGAAATTCTGAAAATAAGCTGAAATTTGGTGGTTATTCGCACAAAATTTGTTGATACTACGTAACGCTTGAGCGTTTACTAGTGGTCGAATATCCGTGGGTGCCCTACTCCATTATAATTACAATCATAATTAGTACCACGGAGTATCATAACATTAGCCAAGGACCTACAATAAGTAATTTGGCCCTCACACTCTCCTCAAAACTTACATCCAAAAGAAATTTCCCCTACCAACCTGCCCAACAAAATGTTAGCGTAGGTAACACCTACAACCACACACCGGATAGGTATTCATTTATTTTCTTATGGTTCTTCCGTCAATGACGCCATTCACACCATTTAGCTTCTTCATTTCGTCACCACTTCAATATTATGAACGTTGAATGCTCCAGTTACTTTCTGACAACGGAATTGCAAATTCAAATGCTTCTAAAAATTCCCGATTTCTATTTTCGGGCTCCTGAAAATTTGATCATTTTTTGAAATTACCTGCTTGATATTTGGTATGAGTTCGTATTAAAAACTTCATTAAAAATGAAGTTTTCTCTTTTTGGTGATTCCTCTTTTTACGGTATAAAACGTGGTTGCACGGTTTTTAATGGACACCTTACACTAATTTTAGAAGAACCTTTTTTTGGACGCAGTTTGATTTTATCGAAATAATGCTGCATAAAAAAGACGCTCTATTGGTACTTTTTAAAGATTCGTCATTATCGAAAAGTAATGACGGATCGCCTTTTGGTAGAGTCCAAAAACAGTGCAATTCCCAGCTTTTGAAGTGTAGGAGTCGATACTCACCTGCTGAGTACTGATGTCAAGATCAAATCCGGGGAAATATACGGAAAACTCTAGAAAAATTATATTTTATTCTGAATCTTGGAATTGTAGGGTCCTAGTCCTTCCAGTTGAATTGGCTCGCAGGGGTGAGCTGAGAAACGTGAGATGTACCTATTTATTAGCTGGTTTTGTGAAAGCTGTGTCTCCAGTTATTATAGACGTGGAAGCTGAAACGGACATGGCGTATCAGCAATCATTAAAGTGAACTACAAGAAATGTAGCAGTGAAGTTCGAGAGCAGGAGTCACAGCTCGTGTCAGTGACATTCAAATGACAACCCGAGTTGCGCAATAGCGACCTACAGGATCCACCTTGGGTTCCCACAGGGCTCGCAGTAGGTAACGTCTTGTTGAAAACCATCACACGTGAAGCCCCAGAAGAAAGGGTAAGCGGATCTGAGCAGTCACACTAATAGCATACGCTAATGACGGGCCTTTGGTTTGCTCCCGCAATAGAAAGTGTAACTCATACCTCTGTGTACGCACTATCGCTACCCACCTCAACCAGATGGGGGGGAAAAAACAATCTCAATTGGAAACAGTTCACCGTAAAATTGCGGCTGTAACCGCACAAACATTCCAACTCATCAGAATCATTTTAGAGTACCTGAGTAACTCTGGTGAAGAAGAAGAAGAAGAAAGAATGGTAAAGAAACTCGGAGACGAACCTAGTTGAAACCTGGTTCTTACAACCACGACCATGTTTGCCACGACCATTTTTGTCATTTTCCCACCAAAAAATTGATCTGAACAGCGTTGTGGAAACAATTAGACTTACGAGTAAAATACCCATGTTTTTCAGGTAATGAATATTTAGTGAACAGGTTGTTACATGAATGAACTCACATTCAACAATACAGAAGCATACTCCAAAATGCTAATGTTTTTGCTTGTTCCATTTTGAATAGTTAATTAAATATTTATTTTTTTTAACTTCACTATAGTTTAGCGTTCATGCCCTGCCATTTTCTTAATCTTCAAAATATTTTTTGAATTGGATAACACTTCGAGTGCACGTTCAGTTATTATGGTTTCTAGTTTGTATTAAAATGTTTGCCGCTGCTGTGCTCTTAGAGTACAGTAAGATGTGATTCAGAGTACCGAGATAGTTTTTCACTCAGATTAATAGTACCTAGGTATTTTGATGTTTTGACGTTTTTATAAGTGTTCGTTTGTTCTCCTTTCGGATTATTCATTATTCAGTTCTGATTAATAATTTTTGCCTTGTTGCAATATGCTTTGAAGAGCTACACTTAGGTACCTACTATAATTTCTGAAATGAGACCCAATATAATTTTGAGATCAAACGAACTCAACTGTTTTCATTGTCTGTGGGTCTCTTCGAAACGGATGGGACGGGCCATACGATACCTTGGGATGGACCTATTTACATCGATGGGACCCACATAAAATCCAGCCCTAACTTCACAGGTAAGTTCGTGGTCTCAAAATCTCAACATCCCTCTAAAATATCTTAATTTATCATAAAATTTCACGCTGCCAAAATCCAGCCTGAGAAAAAAAACCAGTCATGCAGCATGACTTAATGAGCGAATTTCCAAAGAAATATTCGAATTAATGGCTATGGTTTTGAATAAAGGAAAACTTCGGTCTAAAATTTGGTTTTCTATGTATATTCTCTTCGTATTTATTTTAATTTGTACGTTTTGTCCATCCTGATTCTACCGTTTGTTATGAGTAGATTCCTTGTTCCTTCTGAATGGCCTTTCCTCTTGACTACGATTTCAGGCCTGGTATCTAAAACCAGTTCAAGATTTGCTCTACTAGGTAGGTAGATCCTTCCTTCTTCATTGATATTATTTTTATCATGTTAAGTACCTACCTACCTTTGAATATCAAATATTCGTATGATACTGATAATAAATTGATAAGATACCTACCTAACCTTCTTCCTCCTACTGTTAGTACCTAAATTGAATAATTTGAAATAGATTTTTGGTTTATTATTTTCAATAATGAACCATTGGAATCGAGCATGAAAAAAAAAATTCTTACCCCCCCTCAAAATTTGATGGTTTACGTTTCAAGATATGTAGAATCCAAAACTGCAATAAAAATATTTCTGTCTGTCCGCCGTACGCCGTACGCCGTACGCCGTACGCCGTACGGGCCACTTTTCTTAGTTACCATGAAAAAAAATTGATGAAATTCGGGTTATAGGTTCCGTTCGGCGTCTAGTTGGTCCTCGAAGCTCGACGTTACTGTGAGTCATCTCTAAGGGGTTCAAAATAGGGGTTGAAATTTTCAAAACGCCTATACCATTTTTTTACGTAAATATTTTTACGGTTTTAAATAGTTCTTGAACTTGCGAGTTTTTTAAGACCATCCGGAGCATCGTACGTCCAGCCGTTCGTTCACAGTAAGGCCCCGAAGTTTGCACCGACAGGCATTTTCGACTCCAGTGTGAATGAAATTGTATACAATCCAAACCAAATCTCGTAACCAGAGACGCGCCCACAATAGGAATTTGTGAATACGGCCAATCATTGGTAGGGATCACCTGATTATATTGGCGGAGTATGAAGTCGAGTTGGTTGTTCTGTGATATTATTTAATTTGAAAAATGATGGCTCTATTGGAGTTTGTTGGTAGGTAGTGAAACTTGAACAAACGTTGAAGTATTATTGATGGGTAAATTATTACTACGGTAAATCATTACTCAACGGTAAATTATTACACAACGGTAAATTATACCATCTACGTAGAAGGGGCTGGAGTTTGTTGGTAGGTACTTTTGCAACTTTTTTCACTCCTCATCAACAATTTCTTTTCAGAACTTCATTATGTGTGTTTCTTTTTGTTAGGTACTGTTTGTCATCAGCAGAATTATTTTAGCAACATTTAACTCGTGATTTAGGTAGGTAACTAGTAACGAGTACGGGGTTAGGTACTAACCTACGGAGTGTCTGCGATCTACATAATATGCATATAATAGAATAGTACATATCATATTATATAGACGGGTTATCTATACATAGAGCTGTGATCTGTAACAGAAGGGTATTCTATACAAAATAATAAACCGTTGTGCAGGGATTTGCAGCGTTTTTCTTTCGTCTTCCTTCTAGTAATACGTGGGCCGGTACTTGTCTATCTATGAAGGTATCATAACAATTATATGTCAAATGGGAAATTCAAGGAGTTGTACTAATCGTTTGCCTCCCCCTTTTTTGCTTCGAACTCTCGTCTTCAATTAATACTTCTCACATTTTTCAATCTGACCACTCTAAGGGGGTGGGGGGGGGGGGGGGTAAGAGTTTAAAGATTATCCTAGTTTTGGGTAATTTTTGCGCACTTTAAATGCTCTAATTTAAGAACGGATTTAGATATCTAAAATCCGATTTCACCATCGTGTTCAGCGTGCAAAAACCTTTAAAATGAGGGGTCACTTGTTAGAAAATAACATTTTGGGGATTTTTGGGTAATTTTTGCGCACTTTAAATGCTCTAATTTGAGAACGGATCAAGATATCTAAAATCCGATTCCACCATCGTGTTCAACGTGCAAAAACCTTTAAAATGAGGGGTCACTTGTTGGAAAATAACATTTTGGGGATTTTTGGGTAATTTTTGCGCACTTTAAATGCGCCAAAACCCTCCTTAGAGTAGGCCAATTTCGCCCATCTTCGAACTTAGCCTTTCGATTGCCAAGATAGATTTTTTGTGCAAATTTGAGCTGTTTATCTCAATTCTATCGAGAGTTATCGTCTGGAGTGACACATATATATATATATATACATATAAAAAAGTGTTAAATTTCAGGAATCGTTTTAGAATGGTCTGAAACGGATTTCTATGAAGAAAATTTCCAAAAATTTATATTATTTAAATTTCGAAGCCATTGCAATAGCTTCATTTTCTTTGAAAATTCGCTAAAAGACCGTTTTTCAATGTTTTTCCGTAAAGAGACAAATCATTTCTTGACGGTTAGTACTGTATAGTGAGCAATTTTTAATTTGTTGTGATATTCTACTTCTTCTTCTTCTTCTTCTTCTTACTTTGGCGCTACAGTACATGTGGACCCCTCCTCGATGTGGGGCCACCCGAATTACTTATCTAGTTCGTACACATTTTCAGCAGAAAAATAGTGCATGGGGGATGCATACCATAGTAAGTGATGAAAGGTCACAACTAATCCTACTCCTAGATCGCAACTACTCCAAGAGTAAGCAAAAGTTTGAAATGGAAAGTTGTTGTCCTTCTCTCTATGTGAGGCTTTAAAAAGATTGAGAGAGCGCCAATCTCATATTTAGTTGATGGAGAAAGGTAAGGAAGTTGAACCAACCAACCAAGGAAAAATCAACATTGTTCACGCCCCCCGAAAACGGATGTGAAAGAAGGTGATACATAATGGGACCTTATACCAACCAGGAGAACGATTTCGTATCTCTATATCCAGCAAGAAAAAAACCGCTGGAGTCTGATTTCAAGTCGGCCAGACCTGAACTGGAACTTGTTTCTAAGAGAACGCGTAAATAACTGTCGAACAACTTGTTCCAAAACGCCTTTTCGGCAAGGAGTTATAATTTGCTTATAGCCCCCCTCCCAAACACTCTTTCTTTGCGTTCTTTTAGTGCGACTTTCATTGGATCGGCACAGGCAGCTACAGCACCGCTGTGAGGGAACTGTGGGCGTTCCAGTGCGTTCCACCGGGTAGCTGTATCCGCCAGATATCATTACTTGATAAATTTCCTTATTCTCCAATCAAATTCAAGTTCAAGATATCGCTAAAATAAAGGGAACCTTACATGGTCAAGTAAACTGTCATTATGCTAAAATATTGACGTTATTGCCGATCGTGTAAGGGCAGTCCTGGGGGAATGAAGACGATAATTTACGAAGAACATCCGGATATTTTGATATCGGTTCATCAGTATTTTCTGTGTTCGTGCAGTGTCTTGCACATCATTACGTCCACACTTGTACATCATCCAGTGAGTTTGTGCGTTTCGTGTCTTCAAAATATCTTTGGGTAGCGAGGTACCTAGAAATAACTGCTAACATTTCTTCAACTGATGCACATTTTCTAACATTAGTATCTTACCTTGCTAAGGACGGCTTTAGCATTGATAATAATGTATTATATAAACTGTCACGCATGCGAACATATTTTTTATAACCTCTGCATCCGTCTTGACAATTTCCTTAAGGTGGAGACTGAGAATACTCTTCACGCTTTTTAAGCCAAGCTTTTATCCACCGCTTGCGTTTCACAGCAGTTGTTGTAGCACAAGACAAAATTATTGTGAAACAAGCTGTCAGAATATTCACTTCCATGGTACTCACTGCTGAAGACAATACTGAAGAAAATATTGACGATTTTTTCTTCTTCAAATAAATCGTTTATTTACACATTTTGCATAATACAGATAGGTTCACAGGTAAAATTATGACTACAACGTTCCTTTGTTTATTACCTGAGCCTAAGGTCAGTGACCTGTCCAGGCTCATTTCTCTTCTAGCTCAGCTTGTGTATGCGTTCGTTCGGTAATACATTATAGTTTATAATTCTTATACATTATATTTACTTCTTAGATATCTTAATTTTAACAAACTTAAATCCAGTATACTTAAACCTAAATCTAGTATGCTTAACGTCTAATGAAAGTCGTTGTGGTAGTACGTTCCTGTTATCCAGAATTTCATTCTTGGGATGGTGGATTTTTGGAGGGTCATTATGAAAGGATATTTCTATTATTCAAAACTTAAATCTAAGGATGATGGATTTGGCATTTGCTCGATTCATCAAGTGTTGATGTTAGTTTTTTGAATACGGCTACAGAATTAGTTGTTTTAATTTCTGATTGTAGATTTTCGAAAACCGAGGGTGTTAGCCAAGGTAACTAACTGCCTAGTGTAAGTAGAAGTCATTGCTTGGGCGGGCTATTGATAAAAAACTTTGTGCGTTCAACCTGGTAGGTCTCACGTCACTTCTTTTCTTGAACAAGCCGAGGGATTTATGCACATATAAAGCTAGTCTGTAAACATACGTCATTCTTGGACTTCAAAATCCTCGTAAAGGTTCACTATTCGGGTGCGCCTGTGTGATTTCGTGGCTATACGTAAGACAGCATTCACAACCAAATTTAGGTTACCGAAACTACTCGCGTACTACCATACGTAGATTTTTCCGGCTAAGCCAGCTTCTCAATAAGACGAAGATGTGGAATGTTTTCCTAATCCTTGCTACTAGACTTGTATGCGTTCCTTCCACTTCAGCCCTGGATTTGGAATATACCCCCGTAAACCAGGGGACACAGGTTCTTTGAACTTAAGCCTTGGCGGGCAAATCACATCTTCTTTTGGTTTATTATTTTCAATAATGAACCTTTGGAATCGAGCATGAAGAAAAATTTGTAACACCCCCCCCCCCCCCCCTCAAAATTTGGTGGTTTCCGTTTCAAGGTGTGTAGAATCCGAAAATGTAATAAAAAAAATGTCTGTCTGTCGTACGTTCACACTTTCCTGAGTTATAATGAACCAAATTGATGAAATTTGGATTGTAGGTCCCATTGATTTGGGGTCTAGTTGGTCCGCTAAGCTCGGCGTTAATGTCAGTCATCTCAAGGGGTGAAAAATGGGGGTTGAAATCTCCAGGAAGCTGTTTTTTAAATAGTTCTTGAACTTGGGAGTTTTTTGAGACCGCCAGGAACATTGTACGTCCAGCCGTTTGTTCACAGTAAGGCCCCGAAGTTCGCACCGACAGGGTTTGTCAACAGGACGGTGAATCAAATTGTATACTGTCGTGGTATCCTCCCAGAACCACCTCCTGTGAAATTAAGATCTCGCCAAATAAACATAGAAGTGGGGATGGAAGAGGCAGGAGAACCTAGAAACCCAGTGGGGATCCCCACCATCCTCCACTAGCTGGAGGATGGAGGGAGATAGCCCTAAGGGCTATAAATACTCGCCTCCTTCGCCTTTCTAGCCATTCTATGCTCTCCTTAAGTCGCTGATTGATCTCTCTCTTTCCTGAGTTATAATGAATCAAAATTGATAAAATTTGGATTGTAGGTCCCATTGATTTGGGGTCTAGTTGGTCCGCAAAGCTCGGCATTAATGTCAGTCATCTCTAAGGGGTGAAAAATGGGGCTTGAAAACTCCAGGAAGCTGTTTTTTAAATAGTTCTTGAACTTGGGAGTTTTTTGAGACCGCCCGGAGCATTGTACGTCCAGCCGTTCGTTCACAGTAAGGCCCCAAAGTTTGCACCGACAGGCTTCGTCAACAGGAGGGTGAATCAAATTGTATACATTCACCCCAGATATCATTTCTAGGGACGCCACAACAATCTTGTACCCAATATTAGGAATGCGAGTTTAAGTTGCAAATTAAATTTAATTGAGTTTAATATTGGCGGGTTGTTCATAGTTTCCAATGGTTTTCAACGGATATTTCAATTGGAACTGGATTTCAATCAATCAATCGATTTATTGGAATTCAGTTGGAACTCAGTGGTTTTCAATGGATTGCATGCAATTCAATGCGATGATGAAATTAGGAAATTTGAAGCGGAGAAGAGGAAATTATCGAGGTTTTATGAATAATTGAATTATTGAGTCCCGCGCAATTTTATGAAACTGTAATTCCCGGGCCGGCTCCAGGGGGTACGCATTGACCCACAACACAGTGATCTACGCAGAAGGGGCATCTATACCGGCAAATAATAAACCGTTATGTAATAATTTGCAGCGTTTTTTTCCCTAAGCCTTCCCGTTGTCATATGCTTACATTTCACTTCATGTGTCTTGATATTTGTACATTTAATTGTGTGTTTGCCAATGAATTCTTATAATATCTTAAATTAGTTATTTTTTGGTCTTGGTGTTTCTCCTCTTTGGTAATAAGATGAACGACGTTGTAGATCGGATACTTAATGCATTACACCCCACGCCACTCTCACACCATTCGCCAGTGCACATTCTTTGGTGAAGAGTGAAGAACGCCCTTTTGCATATCAAAATGTACGAGAAATCGGGCGGTTTGCCAAGTGGGAAGGGGGGTATCGTGGATGCCCCGTTCTACTTGTACAGGAATGGACACGCCCTGTAGACACATAAGGTTTTATACTCTATCGAGCAAGTTTGTCAACCTTGCTTGATCAAGTATGGGTTAGTTTTATGGGCGAAATGTCTTCTTATACCTACTTACATAATAATCGTCTATAACTGAACTTCCTTCGTGGACAGTAGGCCCATCACAGCATTTTCTGTTAATGCAATGCGACACTCGTCAGTTGTAGTGAAATGTGTTTTGTTGCGGTGACCAAATACAGGAACATAAAACCGTTCACCGATAGAAAATTTGCAGTGAGGCAAAAAAGCCGCCGGCTCAAACATCACTATCTCGCGTTTAGGTCCGAAGTGGTTAACAAACCGTGTCATTTTTCATCGTAAAAGATTTTTCTCTCTTCAAATGCGTCTTGCTGCCTAATACATGATGCGCTATTTACATTGAGTTCGGACCAATCAGCGCGTGAACTACTAATTAATGAACTTGTGATTCACACTAATGAATCGCCATCACTTTTCACTTTATAATTGCAATAGAGTGGTGGTAAGGTGGGGGGGGGGGGGAGGGGTCGTTCTCCTTGCTAGGGTTGGTCTCCGCCAGTAATTACTTCGCTTTCGGTCTGATAGTCTCAGAGCGTTCGTGTTGTGTCTGGACGGAATGAACCGATTGATTTCGTATTTTCGAGCACATCTAACGCTTTCTAAGTGTACCTAAGTACCTACATTTAATACTGTTATACATAACTACAGTTGTATAGATGTGATGCCTATCAAAACATCCCTCAATCCCGCCAAATTTAGCATCAAACTGTGTAGTGGACTTTAACTGGTTTCAACGACTAAGATATTTGAAGGGGTTGTGCAATGGTTCGGTTTACGCATGCAACCGCTGCTAATGGGTTTCTTTAGGTATAAGTCGAAAGGTGTATTTAGGGATAATTTCTGTTGGAGGGGGGGGGGGGGGGGAGGAGGAGTACAGGTATTATGGATAATTTCGGGGGTGCATTTTGACTTGACGCATGCGTAGCTCGTGACCGGTGATGCTTCATTCAAGGTGCAGCGTTAAAGACCGCCTCCTGGTGATGATGATATAATATAATATTTTAAAAAATGATGATTAAAAAAAATATAATATATAATATTCTTCAGTAATTGGAAATTATGTAATTCCTATGTATAGGAACTAAGAGGGGTCCCTGGTATCTATTCCTATGAAATGTTAAATTAAAACGCTGCAAATTATTACACAACGGTTCATTATTTACCTGCATAGCTGTCCCTTCTGAGTAGATCACTATTTTTTGTGGGAGTATGACTTTCCCCCCAGGAAAGTCGTAACATCGGGTTAGATTCAAGAATTCTATCATAAATAAATCATTTGCTGTTATTCAAAGAAGCATAAAGTTTGTTCAACTGAATTGAAAATAACCATAATTCTTCAAATGAAATAATCTCTTGGAACATCTTAATATAAAATAAAAAACGCTGCAAATCCCTGCACAGCGGTTTATTATTTTGTACAGAATACCCTCCTGTTACAGATCACAGGTCTCCGTATAGATAACCCTTCTATATAACATATGTGTCCCTAACCTAGTACCTAAGTACCTAAGTAGGTACTAAGTACCGTAGTACCTAACCCCGTACTCGTTACTAGGTACCTACGTAAACCGTTGTGTGATAATTTACCTGTATAGGTTCCCCTGCTTCTACGGAGATAGAATAATGAACCGATGTGTAATAATTTGCCCATCAATAATACTTCAACGGTTGTTCAAGTTGCAAAAGTACCTATAAACAAAATCCAGCCCCTTCTTGGTAGATGAGCCGTTGTGTAATAATTTACCGTTGTGTAATAATTTAACGTGGTGTAATAATTTACCGTTGTGTAATAATTTACCGTTGTGTAATAATTTGCCGTTGTGTAATAATTTGCCACTGTGTAATAATTTACCCATCAATAATACTTCAACGGTTGTTCAAGTTGCGAAAGTACCTATCAACAAAATCCAGCCCCTTCTGGCTAGATGAGCAGTTGTGTAATAATTTACCGTTGTGTAATAATTTAACGTGGTGTAATAATTTACCGTTGTGTAATAATTTGCCGGTGTGTAATAATTTTCCATTCTGTAATAATTTACCCATCAATAATACTTCAACGTTTGTTCAAGTTTCAGAAGTACCTACCAACAAAATCCAATTATAGTCCATCACTTATCAAATGAAATAATATCGCAGAACAAACAACTCGACTTCATACAGCCATCCTTGATTATAATCAGGTGCTCCGTAGTTATGATATCCGGGCCGGATTTCAGCATTATCCATAATTCAATTACTTGTATCAATTGTTGAATCACTTAAATCTTTGTCATTTCTGACGACGTGATACCTGGATCGCATCAGACCTCCCCAAGAGAGGTCATGTTTACGCCCGAGGTATAGAGTTTTCAGCATTATCCATAATTCAATTACTTGTATCAATTGTTGAATCACTCCGGGCCGGATTTATACCGTTTTCTTCACGATCGTGTTGACGAAGCTTTTTGGTGCTCACGAACGGCTGGACGTACGATACTCCGGGTGGTCTCAAAAAATTATTTAGCTCAAGACAAATTTAATAACGTAAAAAAAACCATACCCTTCTATCGAAAGTTTTCGAGCTATGGCGTTCTGAAAATTTCAACCCCTATTTTGAACCCCTTCGAGATGACTGACAGTAACGTCGAGCTTCGAGGACCAACTAGACCCCGAACGGAACCTATAACCCGAATTTCATCAATTTTGTTTCGTGGTAGCTAAGAAAAGTGGCCCGTACGGCGGACAGACAGAAATATTAACATGTTTAATGCTTTAGGGCTGGGGGTCATTCTGTGAATTCCGACACGCAAATATGCAACGTTTTTCATTGGTTACTACACAGTTACTACCTTCTGTTGTAGCAACCATAAAGAATATCGCACTCGAAAGAAACAAGAGTCAATAGCTACGTTTTTCATTGGTTACTACACAGTTACTACCTTCTGTTGTAGCAACCATATGTTGATGGCGAGTTCTATAATAAGTACAGTAAATGCAACATTATACTTGTAGAGTTCAGTGAAATTGTGGCTTTCATTTTTTCTTGACATTAAAAAACTATATCTAATGTCTCCCTTGCGAGGGAAAAACATTAAACATGATTTAATGTTTTTCCCTGTCAAGGGAGAAATTTAAATTTGTACAGATCACCTTTGAACGTTGTTTTTAAGTGAAATAATATCATCACATAACAACCAACCCGACTTCGTACAGCCATCCATGATTATAATCAGGTGTTCCCTAGCAATGATATCTGCTCCGGGTGTTTTATTGCAGTTTTGGATTCTACATACCTTGAAACTTAAACCATCAAATTTTGAGGGGGGTTGGGTTAGAATTTTTTTTTTTTCATGCTCGATTCCAATGATTCATTTATTGAAAATAATAAACCAAAAAAAAATTTAAAAAAAATATTGCGGTCGAGAGATCTTGCAGAACAGAATATATGGTTGATGGAGTGACAGTTCTAGTACGATGGTTCTACATGTTTGAAGAAATAACAGATGCATCGTACTGTATCAGCACTGAAAACTAACTACAATAGCTATGGAATTACGCATATCAAGCAGTCCAACAATCGTATTACACTGTCTAATTGTGTTAGATTTATGATGTCCATCCTGGTTGACGTTGACATATTCGTTCTAAAACCCAAATAAATAAGCGTTCAAATTTACGGCTCCTGAGGTGTCCCGGATAAATACCTACATAGTTGAACTAGGAATTGGTACGCGCGTTATAAATAACCGTTGTAAACCGGTTTTTTACACGTTTTCTCTCTGCAACCCTCCCGTCTGTTTTTATCCAAAAATTTCCCGCTTGGATTTCCTCATGGTATACCTTTCCTCAAATTTCCCGTTATAAACCTCACCTATCCACGCCTTTCCTTATGGTATACCCTCCTCTTTTTATTTGGCTTTAGAGATTTTAATAACGAAGCTTCCCGCCTAGCTGCGTTGGAAGCAATGCTACATTGGCGGGCAAACACCAATTCTGGTCGATTCATGTTGCCAGTACTGGTTAACGTTGACATATTCGTTCTAAATGCCCAATAAATAGGCGTTCAAATTTACGGCTTCGAGGTGTTCCGGATAAATACATAGCTGAACTGAGAATTAGTGTCCACGTTGTAACAACAACCGAACAGAGCACTTTTTCCTGATTTATTATTTTCGATACTTGCTAACAAGCGCTTATCAGACCGAGGTGGCCCATGACTTCCCGAATTATATTCGATATAATTTACGTTTTTGTTGATGGTATTTAGGGTTTTGTTGCACTATTTCCTGTGTCGTTCAAATTGAAATACCTATAAATAAAGTTCCCGTCATGCAGCATGGCTAAAAGAGCGAACTTTAACAGAAATTTTCGTACTATTGTGAAAAAATATGATAATTATAGCGAGAAACTATACCACTTTTCGTAAAATGATATAATTTTTTCGTGATTTTAGACATTTTTACTTTATAATATTATTGACCCACATAAAGTCCAATTTGATCCATTCTTTTTCGATAAAATATTTTTATAATCGAAATAGTCCCTGCTTAGTGAATCACCATCCCACAAAATGTCAGGTGAATTAATACTGATTTTAGCCCTTAGTACACATTTTTTAAACCCCCCCCCCCCCAATCCAGATTTGACCCCTATTCCTGGTGAAAAACAGTTTATTGAAATGGTATTTTTCTGTCTTTACTCACCCAATCACGCAACTCCCATTGATTTTATATTAAGTGTTTGTAGCTTTTAGCCGTTTTTATCTCTAAAAACTCAAATTTGATCCCAATAGAATTGTTGAAAATTGTTCATCTTCGAACTCATCCTTTTGTTTGACAATATAAACGTTTTGGCGAAATTCGGAATTTTGACATGTACCGAAGGTCAGATATCATCTGGAGTGACACATAAATAAATATATATAATAAATTCATGTATCATAAATTCATATACGAGTATTTATAGATATACACAAATTACTATATTTATATACATATAATTTTTGTTAAAATCTAGGGATGAATTCAGGATGCTCTGTAGCGGATATGCCTATAAACAAATTTCAAAAATTCATGTTCTGAAAATTTGGAACCATTGCAATAGCTTCATTTTCTTTGAAAGTTCGCTAAAATGTTGTGAGCACAAGTTGGGTGAACCTTCAGTGAGCTAATTATTACTTGCCCAGCACAAGAACTCCGGCTATGCCTACCAATACCTTGCAAGAGATGAAACAAATCCCACAGGAGTGGCTGGACCCCCGACAAGAGCTTATAATAATACAAAATAAATCAATTCTACTACCACATCATTCCAGTAAACCTGTCAGAACTACAAAACCAGCGGAAAACGAGTGGGGTTTTTCATGGTTTGGGCTCAGGCCGTTGAACATCACAACTGATAACCGACTATAATCTACAAAAAACGCTGCAAAGTCCTTGTCACATGGGTTTATTATTCTTCTGGACATACCTTCAGAAATTTTGGCTGTTCATTTATTGTTTCTTTTATGCGTAATAATCGAAATAGCTATTTCTGATGGTTTCCATTAATTTTGGCCCCTAAAACACAAATTAGATACGCTCTTTTGGTTTATTATTCTGTGAATAATACACCTATGTATTCGCTCAGCAAAAAATTTTTATAACACCCCTCAAACTTTTTTCTTTTCCGTTTCAAGGTGCGCAGATTCCAAAAATGCAATGTCCGTCCGCCGTCCGCCGTACGCCGTATCACGTGTACAGGCTTCATTTTAGATCTAAAAAAGTCGTTCTTTCGCACACATGCTCCATTTGGGCCCTAGTTGTGTCCCGAAACTTTTCAGCCCGATCGGAATATACCCAGGGGTGTTATGAGTGAAAATGTGTGTAAAAATAGGTACTTTTTGCGTTTTAGCAACATGTTAGTAAACGCTGCAAAGTCCTTGTCACATGGGTTTATTATTCTATTGGACATACCTACAGAAACGTTGGCTGTTCATTAATTGTTTCTTTCATGCGTAATAATCGAAATAGCTACTTCTGATGGTTTCCATTAATTTTGGCCCCCAAAACACAAATTAGGTACGCTCTTTTTTTTTTTTTTTTAACTATCTTTGATCATTGGTAGTGCCATTTAATCGTCCTGAACCACGTCTTGACACTTTTTCCAGTGTTATTATACAAACTGATGGTGATTTCAGACGATTTCCCAGGTTTTTCGCTCATAAAAAATCAATTCTGGGAGCTGAACATTTGGTAGAACTCAATTTTCCACTCTTTGGTCAAAATCGACTTCATATTCGGTCTTCTCGTCCCCAAAAACATAGAAAACGATATCTCAGAAGCTCATGTTACCAATATGTTGCTAAAACGTAAAAAGTACCTATTTTTACACACATTTTCACTCATAACACCCCTGGGTATATTCCGATCGGGCTGCAAAGTTTCGGGACACAACTAGGGCCCAAATGGAGCATGTGTGCGAAAGAACGATTTTTTTAGACCGAAAATGAAGCCCGTACACGTGATACGGCGGACGGCGGACGGCGTACGGCGGACGGCGTACGGCGGACGGACATTGAATTTTTGGAATCTATGCACCTTGAAACGTAAAAGAAAAAAGTTTGAGGGGGTGTTATAAAAATTTTTTGCTGAGCGAATACATAGGTGTATTATTCACAGAATAATAAACCAAAAGTGGAGATTTTCAATGCCACTATGAGAGCCATACTGTGCTATGCAGCCGAGGTGTGGGGAAACAGACAGTACGACTCGGTGGAGGGTGTACAGCTTCTATTTGTGAAGAAGTTATTTCACTTGCCTTCTCACACTCCTAACTACATAGTCTATCTGGAGACGGAGCTGGACACGCTGTCGGTATTCACCCTGAGAATGCACTTGGATTATATGTTGAGGCACTTGGATTATATCGACAACTGTGAGGAAGAAGGGCCAATCTGATTTTTTTTTCGAAAGGGCCAATTTAGTTTTCCGGTTCAAGGACAAAAAGCGAAAAAGGGCCAATCTTCAAAGTTGTTCTGTTGAAACAGTATAATTTGCATGCAATGTTGTGATTTATATTGCTAATAGTCGTTTTCTAAGGTTGGCAAATGGGGATTTGATATCACCATCGTGATTTTCACGGAACTTCAAGGTTTTAAGTGAACTTTGAAGTGTTTTACTCACTTACTCTCCTCGTTTGTGATATACGGCCTACTATTTTTCTGTCAGTCTATTCGTGTTTGATTCGATCGGCTTGATAATCCTTAAATTCACTATGTCAAAGACAACAGGAGGTAGCATGGGGACTTCTTTTAGCTGAACAACAATTGGAATTTTACAAGTGTTCATCAAAATACACTGACATTTTAAATTTGGACAAACTTGAGAATTAGATATCACACCCTTTTAGACGACATAACGCATTCTTTATTCACAGTCACACATTATTTGTTACAGACAAATTTTAAGAGTAATTTATATTGATTTAACTTAGTTATTACCACCTATTTGAAAAATATAACAATTTGGAAACCCTTGAATATAATGAAATTTGTATAGATTGGCCCTTTTACTTCCGTCAGTGCTTGGAAGCGCGGGAGTAAAAAGGGCCAATCTCGCCGACCGAAGCAGATTGGCCTTTCTTCCTCTCAGAGATTCTCCCAAGATTTCCGTCGCAAAGGGCCAATGTGGACCTTCTTTCACATTTTTATTTTTATTGATTTTTGGGGTAATCCAAACTGAGAAAATTTAGTAGATTCTTGTAGCCTATAGATTTTTACAAGTGATTATGAAAAAACAAGTGGTAAAACATAAAATGGGAATTAATAACAGTGGTCCGAAGTCTAGAAATGGGTGGAAAAAATCAGATTGGCCCTTCTTCCTCTCAGGTGTCGATATGTTGAGGGTCATCAAGATGCCGGAATCCCGCCTGCCAAGAATTCTGGCTTCCGAAATGGTAGGCATTGCGTCGGTTTTGCTAAGCAGTACGCTGCTCTCTGTAGAATGTTTGACCTTCCGAGCAACCTGACATCTCTTGACCACGGAGTCCTCAGGTCGGACATGGATCGGCTGGTCGTGGCGTTCAGGGCTGACAGGAAATTGTCGTTTCGGAGGAGAGTTGAGATGTCTGGGTCTTTCACCCTGTATCGGGAGCTGGATCCTAGAACTAGCTGTGCCAGTCTGGTCAGGAATAGTGGGGTGCCATTACATGCTGCATTCAAAATCCGCGCACAGTCTTTGAACCTAAACGCCAAACCATATGAAAATGACCGTTCGTATGAATGCTCGCTGTGCAATCTCCATGAGAGAGAGGATGTATACCATTTTTTCTGCCGCTGCCCAGTGCTGTCTGAATATCGAGTCGTTGCCTGTAATGGATGAGGGGTTTAACTACGCCGCCCATACAGCGTAGTTTCCCCCTCTCCATCCTCTAGAAAGGTAGGGAGGCAGTATGACAGCTGCCCCCGGAGACAATGGTTAGATTATAACGCGTTGCCTCCAGGAGTTGATGATTCGTTTCCGCGAATCAACCGCCCCTTCAGCCGCGTGTCAAAAAGATCGGGAAGAGCCAGCATCCAAGATGGACGGGATTCCCATATACCGTCACACTCCTCCCCTTAAAAACATACTTCTTTGAAGAAGAAGTATGTGAAGTTAGACACGGGGCTGAAAGTAGTATGGAGTTCTAATTCAGGAAGATTCATCTGAATAACTCCAAAGCTGACAGCTTCCATCGTAATGGTACTACTGAGAATTGTTACTGGTGGAGAACTTAGCTCCTATCAATACCACTTGGCGCACTTGGACAAAAAGGAAAGAAAAAAGTAGTTGTCAGAGGTTCTGGTTCAGGAAAGTTCATCTGAACAACCTCTAGGTGACTAACCCCCATCATAAGATGGAACAACTGGAATATAAATGAAAGTAGTTGTCAGAGGTTCTGGTTCAGGAAAGTTCATCTGAACAACCTCTGGGTGATTAACCCCCATTATAAGATGGAACAACTGGGAAAACAAGGGGAAAAATTACAAAAATAGGCGTTGAACGCCAGGCATAACAGCCTTAAGAATAATATCATGAGGTTTGATATTATTAATAGTAGCAATCATGAGGTTGATTGTAATAATAATAATCATGAGGTTGATTTGATAAAAATAGAAAATCCAATGGCCGAAGTGTATATTGATAAACAAAGGGGTATTAAAAAGAGGATTCCTTCTGGAAAACCTCAGAGCTATTCCTTCTGGAAAAGCTCTCAAAAAGTGGAGGGGGTACCGAGGATAAAATCCAGCACATACCCACCAACCACGCTCTGCTACCATGTAATGGATGAGGGGTTTAACTACGCCGCCCATACAGCGTAGTTTCCCCCTCTCCATCCTCTAGAAAGGTAGGGAGGCAGTGTGACAGCTGCCCCCCCCCCCCGGAGACAAATGGTTAGATTATAACGCGTTGCCTCCAGGAGTTGATGATTCGTTTCCGCGAATCAACCGCCCCTTCAGCCGCGTGTCAAAAAGATCGGGAAGAGCCAGCATCCAAGATGGACGGGATTCCCATATACCGTCACATGCCTCTGGACGCCACTCCTTGTCACGCGATGAAGCGATCTCGATTCTGAATGGCCGGGATTGGAATAAACTGGAGCTGTTTTGTCGAGCTGCCTGGAGATACCCTGCCTTCCTCGTCAGTGAATTTAATTTTTAATTGTCTTGTTAGTATGAAAGAGTAGAATTCCACAAGAGGCCACGCAGCATTGAAATTCACGTCTCAAGAAGCTTTTACTTTTTATTTATGATTTATTATT
The DNA here is from genome assembly GCA_954871275.1 of Leptopterna dolabrata. Taxonomy (NCBI): domain Eukaryota; kingdom Metazoa; phylum Arthropoda; class Insecta; order Hemiptera; family Miridae; genus Leptopterna; species Leptopterna dolabrata. The sequence continues at coordinate 52,324,545 of OX940978.1, read as the reverse complement.
TCTAAAAACAAAAACGCTTGGAGTTCTAGAGATTTTTGTTGGCTGTTAAATGTATTGTTTCTTCCATGTGGAATGATTGAAATAGCTATTTCTGATGATTTCCACCAATTTTGGCCCCCAAAACATGAAATAGGTACGCTTTTTTTTTTCTTTTTTTTAAGATCATCTTTGATCATTGGTAGTGGCATTTAATGGTCTTGATTCACCTGTTTACACTTTTTCCAATGTTATTGTACACATTGATGGTGATTTCAGACAGTTTTCCAGGTTTTTGACTCATAAAAAACCAATTTTGGGAGCTGAACCTTTGGTAAAACCTCAATTTCCGCGTCTTTGGTCAAAATCGACTTCATATTCGGTCTTCTCGTCCTCAAAAACATGGAAAAAGATACCTCAAAAGCTCATGTTACTAACATGTTGTTAAAACGCAAAAAGTACCTATTTTTATACACATTTTCACTCATAACACCCCTGGGTATATTCCGATCGGGCTGAAAAGTTTCGGGACACAACTAGGGCCCAAATGGAGCATGTGTGCGAATGAACGACTTTTTTAGACCGAAAATGAAGCCTGTACACGTGATACGGCGTACGGCGGACGGCGGACGGACATTGCATTTTTGGAATCTACGCACGTTTCCTTGAAACGGAAAAGAAAAAATTTTGAGGGGGTGTTATAAAAATTTTTTGCTGAGCGAATACATAGGTGTATTATTCACAGAATAATAAACCAAAAACGCTGCAAAGTCCTTGTCACATGGGTTTATTATTCTATTATTTTATTGGTCTACAGAAATGCTGGCTGTTCATTTATTGTTGCTTTCAAGTAAAATAATTTAAATATAGCTATTTCTGGTGGTTTCCACCAATTTTGGCCCCTAAAACTTGAATTAGGTATGTACGCTCCTTTTTTTTCAAATTATCTTTGATCATTGGTTGTGCCATTTAATCGTCTTTATCCACGTGTTGAAGCTTTTCCTAGTGCTATTCTACAAATTGATGTGATTTCAGACGATTTCGCAGGTTTTTGACTCATAAAAAACGCTGCAAAGTCCTTGTCACATGGGTTTATTATTCTATTGGACATACCTACAGAAAGGTTGGCTGTTCATTAATTGTTTCTTTCATGCGTAATAATCGAAATAGCTACTTCTGATGGTTTCTATTAATTTTGGCCCCCAAAACACAAATTTGGTAGATACGCTCTTTTTTTTCCAACTATCTTTGATCATTGGTAGTGCCATTTAATCGTCCTGAACCACGTCTTGACACTTTTTCCAGTGTTATTATACAAACTGATGGTGATTTCAGACGATTTCCCAGGTTTTTCACTCATAAAAATCAATTCTGGGAGCTGAACATTTGGTAGAACTCAATTTTCCACTCTTTGGTCAAAATCGACTTCATATTCGGTCTTCTCGTCCCCAAAAACATAGAAAACGATATCTCAGAAGCTCATGTTACCAATATGTTGCTAAAACGTAAAAAGTACCTATTTTTACACACATTTTCACTCATAACACCCCTGGGTATATTCCGATCGGGCTGAAAAGTTTCGGGACACAACTAGGGCCCAAATGGAGCATGTGTGCGAAAGAACGATTTTTTTTAGACCGAAAATGAAGCCTGTACACGTGATACGGCGGACGGCGGACGGCGGACGGCGTACGGCGGACGGACATTGCATTTTTGGAATCTATGCACCTTGAAACGGAAAAGAAAAAAGTTTGAGGGGGTGTTATAAAAATTTTTTGCTGAGCGAATACATAGGTGTATTATTCACAGAATAATAAACCAAAAGGCCCTAACTTCCGGTGTACGGATTTCCATGCCGTAATGTTTATTTTATAAGCTATTTGAGTAATACTTTCGAGTAATGTATGACAATAAACTGTTTTCTTCTTCTTCTTCTTCTTCTTCTTCTTCTTCTTCTATAATCTACAACGGGTCAATCATGCACAGAATCTGATATCCGTGAGTTCTACAGGTGGGACTTTCTTAACCTACAAAACACTTTAGTGACCTCACAAGGTCGCTAGTTCGATCTGATCGCCTCGAGGGGACCCGGCCCAATTCCGATGTGAATGAGCTCAGAGCACGCGCGGAGATAACGCTTTTGTTGTTGAGGTAATTGAAGATCCGTTTAGAGGGTCGACGCACTACATTAGACAATACACTTTCTCCCTGAGGACACCGGTCTTTTTCAGAAAACAAACAATGGACTATTTTCCAATCTCCAGCCGTCGAGGGGAGGGGAGGAATATTTCCAAGAGGTTAGTTGTCGAAAATTACTGAGTTCCGAACAAACGATAGGGCTAAATATCTCTTTTAAGCGAATCACGTCATTTGAAAGTGAGGAAAAGCTGTTTGTTGATGGGCGTGAAATTCGATCGCCTTTGGAATGTTCGGCCACACCCTCAGATTAACACTCTTAGTAAAACACTGCAAAGTCCTTGTCACATGGGTTTATTATTCTACTGGTCATACCTACAGAAATGTTGGCTGTTCATTTATTGTTTTTTTTTCATGTGAAATAATTGAAATAGCTATTTCTGATGGTTTCCACCAATTTTGGCCCCCAAAACACAAATCAGGTAGGTACGCTCCTTTTTTTTCATCAAAGTATTTTTGATCATTGATAGTGACAATTAATCGTATTGATCCACTTGTTGACACTTTTTTTAGTGTTATACAAATTGATTTTAGACGATTTTCCAGGTTTTTGCCTCATAAAAAATCAATTTTTGGAGCTGAACCTTTGGTAGAACCTCAATTTTCCGCTCTTTGGTCAACATCGACTTCATATTCGGTCTTCTCGTCCCCAGAAACATGGAAAACGATACCTCAAAAGCTCATGTTACTAACATGTTGCTAAAACGCAAAAACACATTTTCACTCTACACACATTTTCACTCATAACACCCCTGGGTATATTCCGATCGGGCTGCAAAGTTTCGGGACACAACTAGGGCCCAAATGGAGCATGTGTGCCAAAGAACGACTTTTTTTAGACCGAAAATGAAGCCGGTACACGTGATACGGCGGACGGCGTACGGCGTACGGCGGACGGCGGACGGACATTGCATTTTTGAAATCTACGCACCTTGAAACGGAAAAGAAAAAATTTTGAGGGGGTGTTATAAAAATTTTCTGCTGACCGAATACATAGGTGTATTATTCACAGAATAATAAACCAAAATAGGTACAACTGAGGACCTAGGAAAACCTAGTAGAATCCGTAAACGGAATAAAAACGCTGCAAAGTCCTTGTCACATGGGTTTATTATTCTATTGGACATACCTACAGAAAGGTTGGCTGTTCATTAATTGTTTCTTTCATGCGTAATAATCGAAATAGCTACTTCTGATGGTTTCCATTAATTTTGGCCCCCAAAACACAAATTAGGTACGCTCTTTTTTTTTCTTTTTTTTTTTTAAACTATCTTTGATCATTGGTAGTGCCATTTAATCGTCCTGAACCACGTCTTGACACTTTTTCCAGTGTTATTATACAAACTGATGGTGATTTCAGACGATTTCCCAGGTTTTTCACTCATAAAAAATCAATTCTGGGAGCTGAACATTTGGTAGAACTCAATTTTCCACTCTTTGGTCAAAATCGACTTCATATTCGGTCTTCTCGTCCCCAAAAACATAGAAAACGATATCTCAGAAGCTCATGTTACCAATATGTTGCTAAAACGTAAAAAGTACCTATTTTTACACACATTTTCACTCATAACACCCCTGGGTATATTCCGATCGGGCTGAAAAGTTTCGGGACACAACTAGGGCCCAAATGGAGCATGTGTGCGAAAGAACGAATTTTTTAGACCGAAAATGAAGCCTGTACACGTGATACGGCGGACGGCGGACGGCGTACGGCGGACGGACATTGCATTTTTGGAATCTATGCACCTTGAAACGGAAAAGAAAAAAGTTTGAGGGGGTGTTATAAAAATTTTTTGCTGAGCGAATACATAGGTGTATTATTCACAGAATAATAAACCAAAAGGAAGTACAAGGTGCTGACCACAGAATACAGTGATCTACGCAGAAGGGGCATCTATACAGGTAAATAATAAACCGTTTTGTAACAATTTGCAGCATTTTTTCCGCTCTATTTGTTGTTGTTTTAATGTCGAACACCTACTACTCTTTCTATTATTCAGTAATATTACGTGATCCTATTCTGATCTATTATTAAGTTGATTATTGTATCTACTATGTGGTACACTATATAATTTTGCCATGTATATAAATAAATACGCCATTACGCCATACTAGCATTCTGTGACCTCAATACTGAACAAATAAAGGACAAGATATAAATTTATTTATTTATTTAAATAATGAACATAACATGAAGCAAAGGACTGCGTCTCACTGAATGCAACATAAATAAAATTACAAAATACGAAAACCACTGCCGAGATCAGATTTCGAATATAACTAGCATTAATTTACTTAATTAATAAATTATCTTACTAAATAATATAAATATGGATATAAATCATATAAATTAACATTATTTATTCTATATGAGGCAGGAAAATAATACAAAAAATACAAGTATAAATCCAATTAATAATCCAAAATATCCAAAAACGCATCCATCACGTCACACCTTTTACAATAAATCTGGCATCCGATAGTTCCGTAATTCATAGAGGCCCAACCCTTATGATTCCTGATAATGTCAGCAAAATTGGATTCGAACTGAGGAATTTAAGCGTGTGGTGGTTGGGATTGTAGACACGCAGACGCACACAACCAAATTCCTCCGCTAAAAGAAAGGGCTAAATTTAAAAGGCGAGTGAAAAATTTTGATTAAAAAAATTGAAGATCTTTTGTTTTCGTAATCGGAGGACTGCCAATGGGCATGTTGCTCCTTCAAACTCCAAGTGAACTGGGAGTTGCCTACTCCATTCTTATCGACATGTTACAAACTGAAATGTATACATTTGATACAAAAAATAACGAGGTGGCCGGTGTGTCCGAGCGGACGAGAGCGTCCGATCTTTATGTTGCGTGTATCTTTGTAATAATGCGATGTCTACAGGGACTAAAGATTGAAACAACTTTGTGGTAGAGTGAGACAGTGGTGGTGGACCCTCGAGAGTGAGATTATCACCGGTTAAGACGGTATATCGATTAGGCTTCCGCCAAGCGACGCTGTCTCCACCGGAAGAAAAAATAGCTCGAGAAAAGCCACACTATCACACTCCTCCCCACATGACATACTTCTGGGTAGCAGAAGTATGCGAGGGAAAAGGGGGAATGAAAAGTAGTATGAAGTTCTGGTTCAGGAAACGACATCTGAACAACTTTAAGGTGACTAACCTCCATCGTAATGGTACCACCTCAATAATATTTACTGGTGGAGAACAAAGCTCCTACATACGAGTATTAGTGGATAATGTTGTCCAGCGAATTGCGCTCATCTGGGCAACCTCTAGGTGATCAACCTCCATCGTCAGGATGGAACAACTATTGGGACTTGTAAATTGGGACATGGCATCAGTTGCCTTCAAATGAGCTCAGTATAGTTTAATTATACTGACACTGTAAGGGTTGAAAGGGGGTGGGGAAGCCAATGGATGTACCTATGTATTATCAAAGGGACAGGTTGTTTAGTAGAGGAATCCTTCTGGGAAACCTTTGGGCTTATCCTTCTGGTAAGCCCACAAAAAGTGGATGGAGTATACCAGTGTGAAATGGGCCACAGAAATTCCAGCCACAGATTCCGGGCGCTGTCTAGACTCACCCGCAACAACCCGACGCACGGCCGCGCGCTTCAAGGCCTACCCCCTTTCAAAGACCCACCCTACCACACCATCACACTGATACTGTCATTACGCAAAATATTAACCCCGTTCTCAAAGGCTCTCCCTGTATGACTGGCAGGCAAGGCGAACCATATTAAGGCCTTCAATTTTAAGTTTCAGATGTTTCTCAGATATTAGGAATATAGCACATAGGTACACAAACATTTTTCGAACTTCAATCTCCGATTTCTGCGATTTAACGCAATTTACCTCCGCCAAATTCATAGGGGCTGTTCACAGTAACGTTAAGAAGGAGTATACAAAGTTTGAAAATAATCGGGGACAATGTATTCGAGATAATCGAACTCAGCCAGAGCTATATCATCTCAAACCAGAATTCCGAGTTACCTACATTTTTCGAACTTCGCTCTCCGATTTCTCGGATTTAACGCAATTTACTTCCGCCAAATTCATAGGTGTAGTTCTCAGTAAGCTTAATAAGTAGTATGCTGAATTTGGAAAGAATCGGGAACAATGTTTTCGAGATACCCGAATATAGCCACAGATATATCACATTAACCTCTGCACATCCCATATGCCAACGTTCACCGAAATTCAATCACCCGTATCTCCGATTTAACGCAATTTACCTCCGCCAAATTCATAGGGGTTGTTCTCAGTAACCTTAAGAAGGAGTATGCTAAATTTGGAAAGAATCAGGGACAATGTTTTCGAGATATCCGAATATAGCCAACGCTATACAATGTCAACCAGGAATTCCGAGGTACCTACATTTTTCGAACTTCAATCTCCGATTTCTCCGATTTAACGCAATTTACCTCCGCCAAATTCATAGGGGTTATTTTCAGTAACGTTAAGAAGGAGTATGCTAAATTAGGAAAGAATCAGAGACAATGTTTTCGAGATACCCGAATATAGCCACAGATATATCACATTAACCTCTGCACATCCCATATGCCAACGTTCACCGAAATTCAGTCACCCGTATCTCCGATTTAACGCAATTTACCTCCGCCAAATTCATAGAGGTTGTTCTCAGTAACCTTAAGAAGGAGTATGCTAAATTTGGAAAGAATCAGGGACAATGTTTTCGAGATATCCGAATATAGCCAACGCTATACAATGTCAACCAGGAATTCCGAGGTACCTACATTTTTCGAACTTCAATCTCCGATTTCTCCGATTTAACGCAATTTACCTCCGCCAAATTCATAGGGGTTATTTTCAGTAACGTTAAGAAGGAGTATGCTAAATTAGGAAAGAATCAGAGACAATGTTTTCGAGATACCCGAATATAGCCACAGATATATCACATTAACCTCTGCACATCCCATATGCCAACGTTCACCGAAATTCAATCACCCGTATCTCCGATTTAACGCAATTTACCTCCGCCAAATTCATAGAGGTTGTTCTCAGTAACCTTAAGAAGGAGTATGCTAAATTTGGAAAAAATCAGGAACAATGTTTTCGAGATATCCGAATATAGCCACAGATATATCACATTAACCTCTGCATATCCCATATGCCTACGTTCACCGAAATTCAATCACCCGTATCTCCGATTTAACGCAATTTACCTCCGCCAAATTCATAGGGGTTGTTCTCAGTAACGTTAAGAAGGAGTATACAAAGTTTGAAAAGAATCAGGGACAATGTTTTCGAGATATCCGAATAAAGCCACAGATATATCACATTAACCTCTGCATATCCCATATGCCTACGTTCACCGAAATTCAATCTTCCGTATCTCCGATTTAACGCAATTTACCTCCGCCAAATTCATAGGGGTTGTTCTCAGTAACCTTAAGAAGGAATATACAAAGTTTGAAAAGAATCAGGGACAATGTTTTCGAGATATCCGAATAAAGCCACAGATAGATCACATTAACATCTGCATATCCCATATGCCAACGTTCACCGAAATTCAATCACCCGTATCTCCGATTTAACGCAATTTACCTCCGCCAAATTCATAGGGGTTGTTCTCAGTAACGTTAAGAAGGAGTATACAAAGTTTGAAAAGAATCAGGGACAATGTTTTCGAGATATCCGAATAAAGCCACAGATATATCACATTAACCTCTGCATATCCCATATGCCTACGTTCACCGAAATTCAATCTTCCGTATCTCCGATTTAACGCAATTTACCTCCGCCAAATTCATAGGGGTTGTTCTCAGTAACCTTAAGAAGGAATATACAAAGATTGAAAAGAATCAGAGACAATGTTTTCGAGATATCCGAATAAAGCCACAGATAGATCACATTAACATCTGCATATCCCATATGCCAACGTTCACCGAAATTCAATCACCCGTATCTCCGATTTAACGCAATTTACCTCCGCCAAATTCATAGAGGTTGTTCTCAGTAACCTTAAGAAGGAGTATGCTAAATTTGGAAAGAATCAGGAACAATGTTTTCGAGATATCCGAATATAGCCACAGATATATCACATTAACCTCTGCATATCCCATATGCCTACGTTCACCGAAATTCAATCACCCGTATCTCCGATTTAACGCAATTTACCTCCGCCAAATTCATAGGGGTTGTTCTCAGTAACGTTAAGAAGGAGTATACAAAGTTTGAAAAGAATCAGGGACATTGTTTTCGAGATATCCGAATAAAGCCACAGATATATCACATTAACCTCTGCATATCCCATATGCCTACGTTCACCGAAATTCAATCTTCCGTATCTCCGATTTAACGCAATTTACCTCCGCCAAATTCATAGGGGTTGTTCTCAGTAACCTTAAGAAGGAATATACAAAGTTTGAAAAGAATCAGGGACAATGTTTTCGAGATATCCGAATAAAGCCACAGATAGATCACATTAACATCTGCATATCCCATATGCCTACGTTCACCGAAATTCAATCTTCCGTATCTCTGATTTAACGCAATTTACCTCCGCCAAATTCATAGGGGTTGTTCTCAGTAACCTTAAGAAGGAATATACAAAGTTTGAAAAGAATCAGGAACAATGTTTTCGAGATATCCGAATAAAGCCACAGATATATCACATTAACATCTGCATATCCCATATGCCTACGTTCACCGAAATTCAATCACCCGTATCTCCGATTTAACGCAATTTACCTCCGCCAAATTCATAGGGGTGGTTCTCAGTAACCTTAAGAAGGAATATACAAAGTTTGAAAAGAATCAGGGACAATGTTTTCGAGATATCCGAATAAAGCCACAGATATATCACATTAACATCTGCATATCCCATATGCCTACGTTCACCGACTTTCAATCTTCCGTATCTCCGATTTAACGCAATTTACCTCCGCCAAATTCATAGGGGTTGTTCTCAGTAACCTTAAGAAGGAATATACAAAGTTTGAAAAGAATCAGGAACTATGTTTTCGAGATATCCGAATATAGCCACAGATATATCACATTAACATCTGCATATCCCATATGCCTACGTTCACCGAAATTCAATCTTCCGTATCTCCGATTTAACGCAATTTACCTCCGCCAAATTCATAGGGGTTGTTCTCAGTAACGTTAAGAAGGAGTATACAAAGTTTGAAAAGAATCAGGGACAATGTTTTCGAGATATCCGATATAGCCACAGATATATCACATTAACCTCTGCACATCCCATATGCCAACGTTCACCGAAATTCAATCACCCGTATCTCCGATTTAACGCAATTTACCTCCGCCAAATTCATAGGGGTTGTTCTCAGTAACCTTAAGAAGGAGTATACAAAATTTGAAAAGAATCAGGGACAACGTTTTCGAGATATCCGAATATATCCACAGATATATCACATTAACCTCTGCACATCCCATATGCCTACTTTCAACGAAATTCAATGTCCCGTATCTCCGTTTTAACGCAATTTACCCTCGCCAAATTAATAGAGGTTGTTCTCAGTAACCTTAAGAAGGAGTATGCTAAATTTGGACAGAATCAGGAACAATGTTTTCGATATATCCGATATAGCCACAGATATATCACATTAACCTCTGCATATCCCAGATGCCTACGTTCACCGAAATTCAATCTTCCGTATCTCCGATTTAACGCAATTTACTTCCGCCAAATTCATAGGGGTTGTTCTCAGTAACCTTAAGAAGGAGTATACAAAGTTTGAAAAGAATCAGGGGCAATGTTTTCGAGATATCCGAATATATCCACAGATATATCACATTAACCTCTGCACATCCCATATGCCAACGTTCACCAAAATTCAATCACCCGTATCTCCGATTTAACGCAATTTACCTCCGCCAAATTCATAGGGGTTGTTCTCAGTAACGTTAAGAAGGAGTATACAAAGTTTGAAAAGAATCAGGGACAATGTTTTCGAGATATTCGAACTCAGCCAGAGCTATATCATCTCAACCCAGAATTCCGAGTTACCTACATTTTTCGAACTTCGCTCTCCGATTTCTCCGATTTAACGCAATTTACCTCCGCCAAATTCATAGGGGCTGTTCTCAGTAACCTTAAGAAGGAGTATACAAAATTTTAAAAGAATCAGGGACAATGTTTTCGAGATATTCGAACTCAGCCAGAGCTATATCATCTCAACCCAGAATTCCGAGTTACCTACATTTTTCGAACTTCGCTCTCCGATTTCTCCGATTTAACGCTATTTACCTCCGCCAAATTCATAGGGGCTGTTCTCAGTAACCTTAAGAAGGAGTATACAAAATTTGAAAAGAATCAGGGACAATGTTTTCGAGATATTCGAACTCAGCCAGAGCTATATCATCTCAACCCAGAATTCCGAGTTACCTACATTTTTCGGACTTCGCTCTCCGATTTCTCGGATTTAACGCAATTTACTTCCGCCAAATTCATTATGGTTGTTCTCAGTAACCTTAAGAAGGAGTATACAAAATTTGAAAAGAATCAGGGACAATGTTTTCGAGATATTCGAACTCAGCCAGAGCTATATCATCTCAACCAAGAATTCCGAGTTACCTACATTTTTCGAACTTCGCTCTCCGATTTCTCGGATTTAACGCAATTTACTTCCGCCAAATTCATTATGGTTGTTCTCAGTAACCTTAAGAAGGAGTATACAAAATTTGAAAAGAATCAGGGACAATTTTTCGAGATATTCGAACTCAGCCAGAGCTATATCATCTCAACCCAGAATTCCGAGTTACCTACAGTTTTCGAACTTCGCTCTCCGATTTCTCGGATTTAACGCAATTTACTTCCGCCAAATTCATTATGGTTGTTCTCAGTAACGTTAAGAAGGAGTATGCTGAATTTGGAAAGAATCAGGAACAGGGTTTTCGAGATATCCGAATATAGCCACAGATATATCACATTAACCTCTGCATATCCCATATGCCTACGTTCACCGATATTCAATCACCCGTACCTCCGATTTAACGCAATTTACCTCCGCCAAATTCATAGAGGTTGTTCTCAGTAACCTTAAGAAGGAGTATACAATATTTGAAAAGAATCAGGGACAATGTTTTTGAGATATCCGAATATATTCACAGATATATCACATTAACCTCTGCACATCCCATATGCCTACTTTCAACGAAATTCAATCTTCCGTATCTCCGATTTAACGCAATTTACTTCCGCCAAATTCATAAGGGTTGTTCCCAGTAACGTTAAGAAGGAGTATGCTAAATTTGGAAAGAATCAGGAACAATATTTTCGAGATATCCGAATATAGCCACAGATATATCACATTAACCTCTGCATATCCCAGATGCCTACGTTCACCGACATTCAATCTTCCGTATCTCCGATTTAACGCAATTTACTTCCGCCAAATTCATAGGGGTTGTTCTCAGTAACCTTAAGAAGGAGTATTCAAAGTTTGAAAAGAATCAGGGACAATGTTTTCGAGTTATCCGAATAAAGCCACAGATATATCACATTAACCTCTGCATATCCCATATGCCAACGTTCACCGAAATTCAATCACCCGTATCTCCGATTTAACGCAATTTACCTCCGCCAAATTCATAGGGGTTGTTCTCAGTAACCTTAAGAAGGAGTATGCTAAATTTGGAAAGAATCAGGGACAATGTTTTCGAGATATCCGAATATAGCCAACGCTATACAATGTCAACCAGGAATTCCGAGGTACCTACATTTTTCGAACTTCAATCTCCGATTTCTCCGATTTAACGCAATTTACCTCCGCCATATTCATAGGGGTTATTTTCAGTAACGTTAAGAAGGAGTATGCTAAATTAGGAAAGAATCAGAGACAATGTTTTCGAGATACCCGAATGTAGCCACAAATATATCACATTAACCTCTGCACATCCCATATGCCAACGTTCACCGAAATTCAATCACCCGTATCTCCGATTTAACGCAATTTACCTCCGCCAAATTCATAGAGGTTGTTCTCAGTAACCTTAAGAAGGAGTGTGCTAAATTTGGAAAGAATCAGGGACAACGTTTTCGAGATATCCGAATATAGCCAACGCTATACAATGTCAACCAGGAATTCCGAGGTACCTACATTTTTCGAACTTCAATCTCCGATTTCTCCGATTTAACGCAATTTACCTCCGCCAAATTCATAGGGGTTATTTTCAGTAACGTTAAGAAGGAGTATGCTAAATTAGGAAAGAATCAGAGACAATATTTCGAATATAGCCACAGATATATCACATTAACCTCTGCACATCCCATATGCCAACGTTCACCGAAATTCAATCACCCGTGTGATGAATTTAAAATTTTCATCACGGTGGCGTGGAAGGTGAGTGAGTGAATTTAGGTAAAGGAGAGAAAAGGAGGAAAAATCGCAGGCGGCTGTAATCAACCGAACATCTACGACTTTTGGAGGAGAGAGAGGTGGTGTGGAAGGAAGGTGAGGAAAAGTCGCAGGCGGCTGTAGTCAACCGAACATCTACGACTTTGGAGGAGAGAGAGGTGGATGAGGGAATTTTACCTAGGCGGCTGTAGTCAACCGTTCATCTAGGTAAAGGAGAGGAGAGGAGAGGTCCCTTGTCTAGGCGGCTGTATTCAACCGATCATCTAGACAAGGAGGAGGAGAGAGGAGGTGAAATTCCCAGGCGGCTGTAGTCAACCGATCATCTGGGAGGTAAGGTAAGAGAGAGAAGAGAGAGCTGGTTAGAGGAAGTGTCGAATGAAGCTTGAGCGTCAGGATCCGGGGTTTTATAGTACTTGGGGGCCTCTCCCTCCAGCTCCTTGCTGGGAGCTGGTAGTGGGGCCCCAGGTTGAGTAACCCTGGGTTCTGTCGCCTGTCCCCACTCATATCTTTATTTACGGAGCTTTAGTTTGGCGTTTGGATATTGGTGAGAACTTAATATGATAGGAGTGTTCCCGGGAGGGACTCACGACAGAGGTCCCCCCAGTTTGAACCAATATTGGTGCTGAAGGCGCAAGATGACAGGAGCTGAGGGCTACGGCAAACAATAGGTGGTCGCTGAAGGCGCAAAAATGACAGGAGCTGAGGGCTACGGCAAACAAGAGGAGGAGCTGAAGGCGCAAAGCGACAGGGGCTGAGGGCCGATGCAAACAGAGGTTGAGCTGAAGGCGGTCCTTAAATCTAGTAGTACATGGTATAGGCAGACTATAATTAGGTAGAAGATAAGTAGGCATAGAGAATAAGGTCAAATAAGTAGGATGAGTTGGCGAGAGTATATACAGTATGATGGGAGCAGTGGTCAGGATCCATAAACATGTGGCATTTATGGAAGTGATCGGCAAGGGCGAGATGAGGAGGATGAACAATATTTACAATTACGATATTTACAAGGTGAAAGTGAGCGGCAAGGGCGAGATGAGGAGGATGAACAATATTTACAAACATGATATTTACAAGATGTGTAGAGGTTACAAAATTCGCAATATGTACAATATTTACAAGGTGTGCAGTGTTTACAATATTTACAACCATTGTGCAAACTCGGGGAATAAAGTGGAACGGGGTGACGGGAATCCGCCGATTCCTGGGTGTGTGTTGGGTGTGTTGAGTGACAGTGTGTGCGTGAGTGTAGTGTGTGGGGGTGGCGGTTGCTCCGAGCTCGTGGCGAGGCGGGCACGGCGGAGCTCCGAGTTCCGGTACAGTGCGAGTGGATTAAGAAGACACTTGCACTGTCCCGGAATCTCAAGGCCCCGCCGTGATTGCTCATAGCGGGGCGGGGGATTTGGCCGCCGGGACGAGGGGAACGTGGGGACGCTCCCTCCGTCCGTTTCGCCGCCCGGGCCGTTTCGTCCCGGCGGAAACTATAGTGGATATCCCCGGCGATGGTGGGGGGGGAGGGGGTGTTGGAGGGGGAGAAGTAGATACGGGGGGGTCGAAAATCGAAAATGGGGGGGTTGAAATTGGTGGGGTTGAAATTTTCGGGGGGTTGGTGAATTGAACGGGGGGTGGGGGTTCGAAATTTATTGGGGGAAAGCAAATTTGAACGGGGGGCGGGGGGGGGGGCATGAGTTCCGCGAGGCGGAACTCGCGAAGGATGGAGGATATTAGGGGGTCTGTGGGGGAGTAGGGAGGGTGTACCCCCGTGGCCTGCGCTGTGCGAAATTCGCGCAGTATTTTCCACTGGGGGTACTTCCATCGCCGGGGCCGGGGAGGTAGTCCGGTGATCCGTGGCGGGACGAACGGAAGCGGTGTAGTCGGCCCGGGCGAAGGGGGTAGGGGGGAGAGCGGGTCCGGGACGAAAACGTCCCGGAGAATCGCCGCCATTTCCGGATCCGAATCGAAGTCCGGAAACGGCGACGGAGGTGACTGGTACATCGGGGAGCGGTGTGACATAGCGAACGGACGGCGGGAGACTGATAGTGTCAGTGGGTTGGGTTAGCACAGGTGCGGGTTTACACCTGGCTAACGGGACTGTATGTGGTTTGCCGTCAATTAACAGGGTCGCGGTGGTGTGTGTTGTGCGAATGACTTGAAAGGGCCCGGCATAAAGTGGTTGGAAAGTTTTATGGATGCCGGGCTCTTTCAGGTACATGTGTGTGGTGGTGAAAAACCGTTTGGGATAAGTGGTGTCGTTTGTCGGTGTTGTTGAGTGTAGCGGTTCCCTGTTAATAGACGGCGTGTGATTTGGGGTGAAAATGTCGGCTGGTAGACGTAACGGGTCTTTAAATGCGTTTTGTGCGGGGCTGGTTTGGTCTGAAGGACGAGCTGAAGTGCGTAGGCTGAGTAAAATGTAGGGGAGGGATTTAGTCCAGGAAGGGGAATTTGTTGAAGTAGAAATGGCCTGTTTCAGGACCGAGTGCCACCGCTCTATTTTCCCGTTGGATTGGGGATGGTATGGGGTAGTGTGGATTTTGTGGATGCCGAGGGAACGTAGTAAATCGGAAAAGTGGGCGGACTCAAACTGCCTCCCTTGATCGACCGTGACTGTTCGCGGACAACCGTAACGGCTAACCCATTGAGTGAGGAAAGCCGTCGCGACGGTGTCCGCGGTGATATTTGAGAGTGGGATGCATTCCACCCAGTTGGTGGCACGGTCGATCATCGTGAGGCAGTATTTTTTCCCCTCGGACGGGGGAAGGGGGCCCACTAAATCCAGATGAACATGTTCCCACGGTAGGGAGTCGGGAATGGTTTGAGGGGGGACATGGGGGTGGGCCGAGACCTTAAACCGCTGGCACTTCTGGCACCCCAGAACCCAGTTACGAATATCTGTGTTCATGTGGGGCCAGAAGTACCGCGTTTTGATAAGGTCCCGGCTAGCCCGAATGCCAGGATGGTGAAGGGAGTGGTAGTGGAGGAACAACTGCCGCCTCAGCTCCGGTGGGACGTAAGGGCGCGGTGTATCGGCCGTTACGTCGCACCAGAGGTCGAGGGGCGGCAGCTGTTCCAATTTGGAGGCGGAAATGAGATTGGAGAGGGCGGGGTCGGAATGTGGAGTTTGTTTTGATTTTAGGATTTGTGGGGAGGGGAAGGGCAGTAGCTCCGCCACCGGCGCGGGGGTAGGGGTGGGCCGGGAGAGCGCGTCCGCCACGCAGTTGTCGGCCCCCGGCAAGTATCGGATATCGGACGTAAACTGCCCGATAAACTCGAGTTGCCGGAGGCGACGTGGGGAGGCGGATTTGCGGTTCTGTAGGAGGGCGTGGGTCAGGGGCTTGTGATCAGTGACGACAGAGAACTGCCTGCCCTCCACGAAGTCACGAAAGTGCTTGATGGCTTCGTGGATGGCGAGGAGTTCCCTGTCGAACGTGGAGTAATTTTTCTGGGTGGGGGAAAGCGTTTTGGAAAAGAAGCCTAGGGGTTGGGGGGTGGCGCCAGTGTGCTGATGGAGCACTGCCCCGATGGCCCAGTCGGACGCATCGGTGGTGATGGATAGGGGGGCGTGAGGATCGGGATGGGCCAATAGAGCGGCGTCTACTAGGTCCTGTTTGCAAATTTTGAAGGAGGAGATGAGTTGGGGGGTCCAGGTGATGGGGCGGTTGTCATTTTTTTTGGAGGGTTGGGGAATGGCGTGTATGAGTGGTTGTTGATGTTGTGCCGCGTGTTTGATGTGTCTGCGGTAAAAGTTTAACATACCCAGGAAGCGGCGGAGTTCCGTCACGGTGCGGGGTTGCGGGAAGTCACTAATGGCGTGGACCTTGTCTGCGAGGGGTTTGATGCCCTCGGATGAAACGTGGTGGCCGAGGCAGCGGACGGAGGGTTGGCCGAGAACGCACTTGTCTGTGTTAACCAAGAGGCCCTCGGAGGAGAAGATGTCGAGGATCTGTTGGAGATGGCTGAGGTGTTCTTCTGGCGTCCTGGAGGCCACCAGGACGTCGTCGAGGAAGCAAAAGACGAACGGTAGGCCTCGCAGGATGCTGTCCATATAGCGCTGCCATGTCTGTGCAGCGTTCCTCAACCCGAAGCCCATTTTCACATATTCGAAAAGTCCGAACGGGGTAATGATGGCGGTTTTCTGGACATCGGGGGGGTGAATGTTGATGTGGTGGAACGCCCTTGAAATGTCTAGGGTAGAGAAGATAGTAGCGCCATGGAGGTGCGACGAGAAGTCCCTTAGGTGGGGAACATTGTAAAGGTCCGGCGTGGTTTTCGAATTGAGGCGCCGGTAGTCCCCGCAGGGGCGGATATCCCCATTGGGCTTCTGCACGATGTGGAGTGGAGAAGCCCAAGGGGATTTTGAGGGGCGGACGATGCCGTCGGCTATGAGTTTATTGAAATGTTGCCGGGCTTTTGATAGTTGCAGGGGGTGGAGTCGTCGGGCTTTTGCTGTGATGGGGGGGCCGGAAGTCTCTATGTGGTGTTGGATGGTGGAGATGTGGGCAGAGGGGCGGCGCTGGGGGCGGTAGTTGAGGAGGAGGCGTTCAAATTGTGTTGGGGGGTGGTTGATGGCATGTATGAATCCGGGTATGGGTGTTTTGGTGGCGGGGTCAATCAGGCGCGCGTTCCGGACGTCGACCTGGAGACCGAAATATGCAAGAAAGTCGGCCCCCAGGATCGCCTTCTCCACGTCCGCCACGGTAAATTCCCACTCGTACGCGAGCCCGCTCATATAAACTGAGGAGCGGTACGTCCCGTACGAGGGGATGGTGGTACCGTTGGCGGCGTAGAGAAGCTGCCGGTAGCAGCGCGCCTGACGACGGAGGATGTTGTTGGGAAATATTGACAGCGCCGCCCCCGTGTCCACCAAGAAAGGAACATTAGTTTTCCTGCAGCGCAGGAAAAGCCGCTGGTGGGTCGGGAGGGCGTTGGGTATAATTGCGGAGGTAGGGACGTGTGTTGGCGTTGGCTGGTCCGCCGCGAAGGAGACGCGGGGCGGTTTCTTGCCGTTCCGGAGGGGGGGAACGGTGGAGTCTGCAGGGGGGCTGGCCAGTTTGGTAGGAGGTAGCTTCGCTTCGTTCCGGGGAGGGGGAACGGTAGTGGCAGGTTGAGTGGTGGCCGGAGGGGGTTGCGCCCTGGAGGCGGGCGTGGAGGGTCCGTTCCGGGGTGGGGGAACGGGAGCGGCGGCGTGAGTGGCGGCCGGAAGGTTGGTCGCCCTGGTGGCGGGCGGGGAGGATCCGTTTCGGTGGTGGTGGGGTGAGGGTTTCGGCGGCGCTGTAGGCGCGGCCGGAAGGTTGGCAGCCGTGGCGGCGGCGTAGGAGGGGTAGCGTGGCTTGGTGGTGGTGGCTGTGTGAATGCGGGCGGGGGGGGTTTGTTCATGGTCCCCCCCGTGGTGGCGAGGAGGGGGGCCCGCCGGATTTACCGGCGGGCGTCTGCGTTTCCCTGCTTAGGGGCGAAGGAGCAGGGGGGTTGGCACTTGCGGGCCTCCCCACCGAAGTTTACATGATAGAAACAACGGTGGGGGGGGTCCGCAGGAAGGTAGGTGGAGTTGGTGGGGCGGGCCGAGTTGGATGCGCGCGCAGCTGCCGGTGATCGTCCTCTGCTCTGGCGGGGAGGGGATGTGTTGCGGCGCTCGGGTGAGCGCTGGCGGCGGCGGTCGGCGGAAGAGTCGCGTCGGCGATCCGCCGAAAGGGGCCGACGTCCGTCGAGGGAGGGTGCCCGGCCGCGGTCTCGGGATTTTGTGCGGTCCCGGGGAGGCGGGGGGTGACGCGGCGTACGCACTTCACTGACGGCGGCCGCTGCGGCCAAGTCGTGAACGGTGTCCGCAAGCCGCAGGAGGGGCTCGTCGGGACCGTCGAGATGGCTGGCCAGGGCCATCTGGATGGGGTGGGGAAGGGCACGTAACCAGAACGTGCGTGCGATGTCGGCGGTCATAATCCCCTGCAGCTGGTGTCGCAGCCGTCGGTAGAGGTGGGAGGGTTTCTGGTCGCCGAGGTGTTGAGGTTGGGAGAGGGCGGCGACTCGGGCGATTTTCGACGGCTGGTAGGTGTTGATGAGGCGGCTGCGGAGGTCGTCGTACGCAGCGGCGGCGTCGGGGGAGATATCAGAAGTCTGCAGTAGGATCTCGTAGGGCAGCAACGAAATGATCCGGGAATATCGAGTTTTTTGGCTGCGGATGTTGGCGGCCGAAAACGCTGCGTCCACTTGGAAAAACCAAAGCGCCGGGTCGTGCGTGTAGAAGGGGGGCAGCGACAGAGGGAACGCTGCGGATGTCGTCATTACGTCGGCGGCGGCTGCGGCCGTAGCGGCGGCGGCGGCGGCGGAGGCGTCTGAAGTCGCAGAGGTCGGCGGGGAGAGCGTGGAGAAAGGGTTGTCGGCCAATGCGTCGGATGTCGCAGCGGCGGGCGGCTGCAGTGTGGCTGGTCGCAGGAGCGGCGGCGATGGGGAGTTCGGGTCCATGGCTGTAACTCAAAATAAAATTTGTTGATCAAAATTCGCAATTTAGGTGAGCGGATGGGCGTGTGGCTGTGCGGAGGTGTGAAGAGAGGTGTGATCTCCGTGCGGTTGAGGTTGGGCCAAAATTGCGAGAATTACTGAACTGTTTGAATTTTAAATTGAGTTTTAAAATTTGGGACACCGAACTATTTGACTGGGGCGACACATGAGGTGGGAAGGTGGGAAGGAAGAAGGTTGAGTGAACGTCGGGTTCACCACTGTGATGAATTTAAAATTTTCATCACGGTGGCGTGGAAGGTGAGTGAGTGAATTTAGGTAAAGGAGAGAAAAGGAGGAAAAATCGCAGGCGGCTGTAATCAACCGAACATCTACGACTTTTGGAGGAGAGAGAGGTGGTGTGGAAGGAAGGTGAGGAAAAGTCGCAGGCGGCTGTAGTCAACCGAACATCTACGACTTTGGAGGAGAGAGAGGTGGATGAGGGAATTTTACCTAGGCGGCTGTAGTCAACCGTTCATCTAGGTAAAGGAGAGGAGAGGAGAGGTCCCTTGTCTAGGCGGCTGTATTCAACCGATCATCTAGACAAGGAGGAGGAGAGAGGAGGTGAAATTCCCAGGCGGCTGTAGTCAACCGATCATCTGGGAGGTAAGGTAAGAGAGAGAAGAGAGAGCTGGTTAGAGGAAGTGTCGAATGAAGCTTGAGCGTCAGGATCCGGGGTTTTATAGTACTTGGGGGCCTCTCCCTCCAGCTCCTTGCTGGGAGCTGGTAGTGGGGCCCCAGGTTGAGTAACCCTGGGTTCTGTCGCCTGTCCCCACTCATATCTTTATTTACGGAGCTTTAGTTTGGCGTTTGGATATTGGTGAGAACTTAATATGATAGGAGTGTTCCCGGGAGGGACTCACGACAACCCGTATCTCCGATTTAACGCAATTTACCTCCGCCAAATTCATAGAGGTTGTTCTCAGTAACCTTAAGAAGGAGTATGCTAAATTTGGAAAGAATCAGGAACAATGTTTTCGAGATATCCGAATATAGCCACAGATATATCACATTAACCTCTGCATATCCCATATGCCCACGTTCACCGAAATTCAATCACCCGTATCTCCGATTTAACGCAATTTACCTCCGCCAAATTCATAGGGGTTGTTCTCAGTAACGTTAAGAAGGAGTATACAAAGTTTGAAAAGAATCAGGGACAATGTTTTCGAGATATCCGAATAAAGCCACAGATATATCACATTAACCTCTGCATATCCCATATGCCTACGTTCACCGAAATTCAATCTTCCGTATCTCCGATTTAACGCAATTTACCTCCGCCAAATTCATAGGGGTTGTTCTCAGTAACCTTAAGAAGGAATATACAAAGTTTGAAAAGAATCAGGGACAATGTTTTCGAGATATCCGAATAAAGCCACAGATAGATCACATTAACATCTGCATATCCCATATGCCTACGTTCACCGAAATTCAATCTTCCGTATCTCCGATTTAACGCAATTTACCTCCGCCAAATTCATAGGGGTTGTTCTCAGTAACGTTAAGAAGGAGTATACAAAGTTTGAAAAGAATCAGGGACAACGTTTTCGAGATATCCGAATAAAGCCACAGATATATCACATTAACCTCTGCATATCCCATATGCCTACGTTCACCGAAATTCAATCTTCCGTATCTCCGATTTAACGCAATTTACCTCCGCCAAATTCATAGGGGTGATTCTCAGTAACCTTAAGAAGGAATATACAAAGTTTGAAAATAATCAGGAACAATGTTTTCGAGATATCCGAATATAGCCACAGATATATCACATTAACCTCTGCATATCCCATATGCCTACGTTCACCGAAATTCAATCTTCCGTATCTCCGATTTAACGCAATTTACCTCCGCCAAATTCATAGGAGTTGTTCCCAGTAACGTTAAGAAGGAGTTTTCAAAGTTTGAAAAGAATCAGGGACAATGTTTTCGAGATATCCGAATAAAGCCACAGATATATCACATTAACCTCTGCATATCCCATATGCCTACGTTCACCGAAATTCTATCTTCCGTATCTCCGATTTAACGTAATTTACCTCCGCCAAATTCATAGAGGTTGTTCTCAGTAACCTTAAGAAGGAGTATGCTAAATTTGGAAAGAATCAGGAACAATATTTTCGAGATATCCGAATATAGCCACAGATATATCACATTAACCTCTGCATATCCCATATGCCTACGTTCACCGAAATTCAATCACCCGTATCTCCGATTTAACGCAATTTACCTCCGCCAAATTCATAGGGGTTGTTCTCAGTAACGTTAAGAAGGAGTATACAAAGTTTGAAAAGAATCAGGGACAATATTTTCGAGATATCCGAATAAAGCCACAGATATATCACATTAACCTCTGCATATCCGATATGCCTACGTTCACCGAAATTCAATCTTCCGTATCTCCGATTTAACGCAATTTACCTCCGCCAAATTCATAGGGGTGGTTCTCAGTAACCTTAAGAAGGAGTATAGAAAGTTTGAAAAGAATCAGGGACAATGTTTTCGAGATATTCGAACTCAGCCAGAGCTATATCATCTCAACCAAGAATTCCAAGTTACCTACATTTTTCGAACTTCGCCCTCCGATTTCTCGGATTTAACGCAATTTACTTCCGCCAAATTCATTATGGTTGTTCTCAGTAACCTTAAGAAGGAGTATAGAAAGTTTGAAAAGAATCAGGGACAATGTTTTCGAGATATTCGAACTCAGCCAGAGCTATATCATCTCAACCCAGAATTCCGAGCTACCTACATTTTTCGAACTTCAATCTCCGATTTCTCCGATTTAACGCAATTTACCTCCGCCAAATTCATAGAGGTTGTTCTCAGTAACCTTAAGAAGGAGTATACAAAGTTTGAAAAGAATCAGGGGCAATGTTTTCGAGATATCCGAATATATCCACAGATATATCACATTAACCTCTGCACATCCCATATGCCAACGTTCACCAAAATTCAATCACCCGTATCTCCGATTTAACGCAATTTACCTCCGCCAAATTCATAGGGGTTGTTCTCAGTAACCTTAAGAAGGAGTATACAAAGTTTGAAAAGAATCAGGGACAATGTTTTCGAGATATTCGAACTCAGCCAGAGCTATATCATCTCAACCCAGAATTCCGAGTTACCTACATTTTTCGAACTTCGCTCTCCGATTTCTCCGATTTAACGCAATTTACCTCCGCCAAATTCATAGGGGCTGTTCTCAGTAACCTTAAGAAGGAGTATACAAAATTTGAAAAGAATCAGGGACAATGTTTTCGAGATATTCGAACTCAGCCAGAGCTATATCATCTCAACCTAGAATTCCGAGTTACCTACATTTTTCGAAATTCGCTCTCCGATTTCTCCGATTTAACGCAATTTACCTCCGCCAAATTCATAGGGGCTGTTCTCAGTAACCTTAAGAAGGAGTATACAAAATTTGAAAAGAATCAGGGACAATGTTTTCGAGATATTCGAACTCAGCCAGAGCTATATCATCTCAACCCAGAATTCCGAGTTACCTACATTTTTCGGACTTCGCTCTCCGATTTCTCGGATTTAACGCAATTTACTTCCGCCAAATTCATTATGGTTGTTCTCAGTAACCTTAAGAAGGAGTATACAAAATTTGAAAAGAATCAGGGACAATGTTTTCGAGATATTCGAACTCAGCCAGAGCTATATCATCTCAACCCAGAATTCCGAGTTACCTACATTTTTCGAACTTCGCTCTCCGATTTCTCGGATTTAACGCAATTTACTTCCGCCAAATTCATTATGGTTGTTCTCAGTAACCTTAAGAAGGAGTATACAAAATTTGAAAAGAATCAGGGACAATGTTTTCGAGATATTCGAACTCAGCCAGAGCTATATCATCTCAACCCAGAATTCCGAGTTACCTACATTTTTCGAACTTCGCTCTCCGATTTCTCGGATTTAACGCAATTTACTTCCGCCAAATTCATTATGGTTGTTCTCAGTAACCTTAAGAAGGAGTATACAAAATTTGAAAAGAATCAGGGACAATGTTTTCGAGATATTCGAACTCAGCCAGAGCTATATCATCTCAACCCAGAATTCCGAGTTACCTACATTTTTCGAACTTCGCTCTCCGATTTCTCCGATTCAACGCAATTTACCTCCGCCAAATTCATAGGGGTTGTTCTCAGTAACCTTAAGAAGGAGTATACAAAATTTGAAAAGAATCAGGGACAATTTTTCGAGATATTCGAACTCAGCCAGAGCTATATCATCTCAACCCAGAATTCCGAGTTACCTACATTTTTCGAACTTCGCACTCCGATTTCTCGGATTTAACGCAATTTACTTCCGCCAAATTCATTATGGTTGTTCTCAGTAACCTTAAGAAGGAGTATACAAAATTTGAAAAGAATCAGGGACAATTTTTCGAGATATTCGAACTCAGCCAGAGCTATATCATCTCAACCCAGAATTCCGAGCTACCTACATTTTTCGAACTTCAATCTCCGATTTCTCCGATTTAACGCAATTTACCTCCGCCAAATTCATAGAGGTTGTTCTCAGTAACCTTAAGAAGGAGTATACAAAGTTTGAAAAGAATCAGGGGCAATGTTTTCGAGATATCCGAATATATCCACAGATATATCACATTAACCTCTGCACATCCCATATGCCAACGTTCACCAAAATTCAATCACCCGTATCTCCGATTTAACGCAATTTACCTCCGCCAAATTCATAGGGGTTGTTCTCAGTAACGTTAAGAAGGAGTATACAAAGTTTGAAAAGAATCAGGGACAATGTTTTCGAGATATTCGAACTCAGCCAGAGCTATATCATCTCAACCCAGAATTCCGAGTTACCTACATTTTTCGAACTTCGCTCTCCGATTTCTCCGATTTAACGCAATTTACCTCCGCCAAATTCATAGGGGCTGTTCTCAGTAACCTTAAGAAGGAGTATACAAAATTTGAAAAGAATCAGGGACAATGTTTTCGAGATATTCGAACTCAGCCAGAGCTATATCATCTCAACCTAGAATTCCGAGTTACCTACATTTTTCGAACTTCGCTCTCCGATTTCTCCGATTTAACGCAATTTACCTCCGCCAAATTCATAGGGGCTGTTCTCAGTAACCTTAAGAAGGAGTATACAAAATTTGAAAAGAATCAGGGACAATGTTTTCGAGATATTCGAACTCAGCCAGAGCTATATCATCTCAACCCAGAATTCCGAGTTACCTACATTTTTCGGACTTCGCTCTCCGATTTCTCGGATTTAACGCAATTTACTTCCGCCAAATTCATTATGGTTGTTCTCAGTAACCTTAAGAAGGAGTATACAAAATTTGAAAAGAATCAGGGACAATGTTTTCGAGATATTCGAACTCAGCCAGAGCTATATCATCTCAACCCAGAATTCCGAGTTACCTACATTTTTCGAACTTCGCTCTCCGATTTCTCGGATTTAACGCAATTTACTTCCGCCAAATTCATTATGGTTGTTCTCAGTAACCTTAAGAAGGAGTATACAAAATTTGAAAAGAATCAGGGACAATGTTTTCGAGATATTCGAACTCAGCCAGAGCTATATCATCTCAACCCAGAATTCCGAGTTACCTACATTTTTCGAACTTCGCTCTCCGATTTCTCGGATTTAACGCAATTTACTTCCGCCAAATTCATTATGGTTGTTCTCAGTAACCTTAAGAAGGAGTATACAAAATTTGAAAAGAATCAGGGACAATGTTTTCGAGATATCCGAACTCAGCCAGAGCTATATCATCTCAACCCAGAATTCCGAGTTACCTACATTTTTCGAACTTCGCTCTCCGATTTCTCCGATTCAACGCAATTTACCTCCGCCAAATTCATAGGGGTTGTTCTCAGTAACCTTAAGAAGGAGTATACAAAATTTGAAAAGAATCAGGGACAATTTTTCGAGATATTCGAACTCAGCCAGAGCTATATCATCTCAACCCAGAATTCCGAGTTACCTACATTTTTCGAACTTCGCACTCCGATTTCTCGGATTTAACGCAATTTACTTCCGCCAAATTCATTATGGTTGTTCTCAGTAACCTTAAGAAGGAGTATACAAAATTTGAAAAGAATCAGGGACAATTTTTCGAGATATTCGAACTCAGCCAGAGCTATATCATCTCAACCCAGAATTCCGAGTTACCTACATTTTTCGAACTTCGCTCTCCGATTTCTCGGATTTAACGCAATTTACTTCCGCCAAATTCATTATGGTTGTTCTCAGTAACGTTAAGAAGGAGTATGCTGAATTTGGAAAGAATCAGGAACAGGGTTTTCGAGATATCCGAATATAGCCACAGATATATCACATTAACCTCTGCATATCCCATATGCCTACGTTCACCGATATTCAATCACCCGTACCTCCGATTTAACGCAATTTACCTCCGCCAAATTCATAGAGGTTGTTCTCAGTAACCTTAAGAAGGAGTATACAATATTTGAAAAGAATCAGGGACAATGTTTTCGAGATATCCGAATATATTCACAGATATATCACATTAACCTCTGCACATCCCATATGCCTACTTTCAACGAAATTCAATGTCCCGTATCTCCGATTTAACGCAATTTACCTCCGCCAAATTCATAGAGGTTGTTCTCAGTAACCTTAAGAAGGAGTATGCTAAATTTGGACAGAATCAGGCACAATGTTTTCGAGATATCCGATATAGCCACAGATATATCACATTAACCTCTGCACATCCCATATGCCAACGTTCACCAAAATTCAATCACCCGTATCTCCGATTTAACGCAATTTACCTCCGCCAAATTCATAGGGGTTGTTCTCAGTAACCTTAACAAGGAGTATACAAAGTTTGAAAAGAATCAGGGACAATGTTTCCGAGATATCCGAATAAAGCCACAGATATATCACATTAACCTCTGCATATCCCATATGCCTACGTTCACCGAAATTCAATCTTCCGTATCTCCGATTTAACGCAATTTACCTCCGCCAAATTCATAGGAGTTGTTCCCAGTAACGTTAAGAAGGAGTTTACAAAGTTTGAAAAGAATCAGGGACAATGTTTTCGAGATATTCGAACTCAGCCAGAGCTATATCATCTCAACCCAGAATTCCGAGTTACCTACATTTTTCGAACTTCGCTCTCCGATTTCTCCGATTTAACGCAATTTACCTCCGCCAAATTCATAGGGGCTGTTCTCAGTAACCTTAAGAAGGAGTATACAAAATTTGAAAAGAATCAGGGACAATATTTTCGAGATATTCGAACTCAGCCAGAGCTATATCATCTCAACCCAGAATTCCGAGTTACCTACATTTATCGGAATTCGCTCTCCGATTTCTCGGATTTAACTCAATTTACTTCCACCAAATTCATTATGCTTGTTCTCAGTAACCTTAAGAAGGAGTATACAAAATTTGAAAAGAATCAAGGACAATCTTTTCGAGATATTCGAACTCAGCCAGAGCTATATCATCTCAACCAAGAATTCCGAGTTACCTACATTTTTCGAACTTCGCTCTCCGATTTCTACGATTTAACGCAATTTACCTCCGCCAAATTCATAGGGGCTGTTCTCAGTAACGTTAAGAAGGAGTATACATAGTTTGAAAAGAATCAAGGACAAAGTTTTCGAGATATTCGAACTCGGCCCGAGCTATATCATCTCAACCCAGAATTCCGAGTTACCTACATTTTTCGAACTTCGCTCTCCGATTTCTCGGATTTAACGCAATTTACTTCCGCCAAATTCATTATGGTTGTTCTCAGTAACCATAAGAAGGAGTATACAAAATTTGAAAAGAATCAGGGACAATTTTTCGAGATATTCGAACTCAGCCAGAGCTATATCATCTCAACCCAGAATTCCGAGTTACCTACATTTTTCGAACTTCGCTCTCCGATTTCTCGGATTTAACGCAATTTACTTCCGCCAAATTCATTATGGTTGTTCTCAGTAACTTTAAGAAGGAGTATGCTGAATTTGGAAAGAATCAGGAACAGGGTTTTCGAGATATCCGAATATAGCCACAGATATATCACATTAACCTCTGCATATCCCATATGCCTACGTTCACTGAATTTCAATCTTCCGTATCTCCGATTTAACGCAATTTACCTCCGCCAAATTCATAGGGGTTGTTCTCAGTAACCTTAAGAAGGAGTATACAAAGTTTGAAAAGAATCAGGGACAATGTTTTCGAGATAACCGAATATATCCACAGATATATCACATTAACCTCTGCACATCCCATATGCCTACTTTCAACGAAATTCAATGTCCCGTATCTCCGATTTAACGCAATTTACCTCCGCCAAATTCATAGGGTTTGTTCTCAGTAACCTTAAGAAGGAGTATACAAAGTTTGAAAAGAATCAGGGACAATGTTTTCGAGATATCCGATATAGCCACAGATATATCACATTAACCTCTGCACATCCCATATGCCAACGTTCACCAAAATTCAATCACCCGCATCTCCGATTTAACGCAATTTACCTCGCCAAATTCATAGGGGTTGTTCTCGGTAACCTTAAGAAGGAGTATACAAAGTTTGGAAAGAATCTGGGACAATGTTTTCGAGATATCCGAATATAACCAACGCTATATCATGTCAACCATAGCTACCTACATTTTTCGAAATTCATTGTCTCGAAAACATTGTCCCTGATTCTTTTCAAATTTTGTATACTCCTTCTTAAGGTTACAGAGAACAACCCCTAAGAATTTGGCGGAGGTAAATTGCGTTAAATCGGAGATACGGAAGATTGAATTTCGGTGAACGTAAGCATCTGGGATATGCAGAGGTTAATGTGATATATCTGTGGCTTTATTCGGATATCTCGAAAACATTGTCCCTGATTCTTTTCAAACTCTGTATACTCCTTCTCAACGTTACTGAGAACAGCCCCTATGAATTTGGCGGAGGTAAATTGCGTTAAATCGGAGATACGGAAGATTGAATTTCGGTGAACGTAGGCATCTGGGATATGCAGAGGTTAATGTGATATATCTGTGGCTTTATTCGGATATCTCGAAAACATTGTCCCTGATTCTTTTCAAACTTTGTATACTCCTTCTTAACGTTACTGAGAACAACCCCTATGAATTTGGCGGAGGTAAATTGCGTTAAATCGGAGATACGGGTGATTGAATTTTGGTGAACGTTGGCATATGGGATGTGCAGAGGTTAATGTGATATATCTGTGGATATATTCGGATATCTCGAAAATATTGTCCCTGATTCTTTTCAAATTTTGCATACTCCTTCTTAAGGTTACTGTGAACAACCCCTATGAATTTGGCGGAGGTAAATTTGGTTAAATCGGAGATACGGGTGATTGAATTTCGGTGAACGTTGGCATATGGGATGTGCAGAGGTTAATGTGATATATCTGTGGCTATATCGGATATCTCGAAAACATTGTGCCTGATTCTGTCCAAATTTAGCATACTCCTTCTTAAGGTTACTGAGAACAACCTCTATGAATTTGGCGGAGGTAAATTGCGTTAAATCGGAGATACGGGACATTGAATTTCGTTGAAAGTAGGCATATGGGATGTGCAGAGGTTAATGTGATATATCTGTGGCTTTATTCGGATATCTCGAAAACATTGTCCCTGATTCTTTTCAAACTTTGTATACTCCTTCTTAACGTTACTGTGAACAACCCCTATGAATTTGGCGGAGGTAAATTGCGTTAAATCGGAGATACGGGTGATTGAACTTTGGTGAACGTTGGCATATGGGATGTGCAGAGGTTAATGTGATATATCTGTGGATATATTCGGATATCTCGAAAACTTTGTCCCTGATTCTTTTCAAATTTTGCATACTCCTTCTTAAGGTTACTGAGAACAACCTCTATGAATTTGGCGGAGGTAAATTGGGTTAAATCGGAGATACGGGTGATTGAAGTTCGGTGAACGTTGGCATATGGGATGTGCAGAGGTTAATGTGATATATCTGTGGCTATATCGGATATCTCGAAAACATTGTGCCTGATTCTGTCCAAATTTAGCATACTCCTTCTTAAGGTTACTGAGAACAACCTCTATGAATTTGGCGGAGGTAAATTGCGTTAAATCGGAGATACGGGACATTGAATTTCGTTGAAAGTAGGCATATGGGATGTGCATAGGTTAATGTGATATATCTGTGGCTTTATTCGGATATCTCGGAAATATTGTCCCTGATTCTTTTCAAACTTTGTATACTCCTTCTTAAGGTTACTGAGAACAACCCCTATGAATTTGGCGGAAGTAAATTGCGTTAAATCGGAGATACGGAAGATTGAATGTCGTTGAACGTAGGCATCTGGGATATGCAGAGGTTAATGTGATATATCTGTGGCTATAACGGATATCTCGAAAACATTGTGCCTGATTCTTTCCAAATTTAGCATACTCCTTCATAAGGTTACTGAGAACAACCCCTATGAATTTGGCGGAGGTAAATTGGGTTAAATCGGAGATACGGGTGATTGAATTCCGGTGAACGTTGGCATATGGGATGTGCAGAGGTTAATGTGATATATCTGTGGCTATATCGGATATCTCGAAAACATTGTCCCTGATCCTTTTCAAACTTTTTATACTCCTTCTTAAGGTTACTGTGAACAACCCCTATGAATTTGGCGGAGGTAAATTGCGTTAAATCGGAGATACGGAAGATTGAATTTCGTTGAAAGTAGGCATATGGGATGTGCAGAGGTTAATGTGATATATCTGTGGATATATTCGCATATCTCGAAAATGTTGTCCCTGATTCTTTTCAAATTTTGCATACTCCTTCTTAAGGTTACTGAGAACCACCCCTATGAATTTGGCGGAGGTAAATTGCGTTAAATTGGAGATACGGGACATTGAATTTCGTTGAAAGTACGCATCTGGGATATGCAGAGGTTAATGTGATATATCTGTGGATATATTCGGATATCTCGAAAACATTGTCCCTGATTCTTTTCAAACTTTTTATACTCCTTCTTAAGGTTACTGAGAACCACCCCTATGAATTTGGCGGAGGTAAATTGCGTTATTTCGGAGATACGGGACATTGCATTTCGTTGAAAGTAGGCATCTGGGACATGCAGAGGTTAATGTGATATATCTGTGGCTATATCGGATATCTCGAAAACATTGTCCCTGATTCTTTTCAAACTTTTTATACTCCTTCTTAAGGTTACTGAGAACAGCCCCTATGAATTTGGCGGAGGTAAATTGCGTTAAATCGGAGATACGGGACATTGCATTTCGTTGAAAGTAGGCATCTGGGATATGCAGAGGTTAATGTGATATGTCTGTGGATATATTCGGATATCTCGAAAACATTGTCCCTGATTCTTTTCAAACTTTTTATACTCCTTCTTAAGGTTACTGAGAACCACCCCTATGAATTTGGCGGAGGTAAATTGCGTTAAATCGGAGATACGGGACATTGCATTTCGTTGAAAGTAGGCATCTGGGATATGCAGAGGTTAATGTGATATGTCTGTGGATATATTCGGATATCTCGAAAACATTGTCCCTGATTCTTTTCAAACTTTTTATACTCCTTCTTAAGGTTACTGAGAACAGCCCCTATGAATTTGGCGGAGGTAAATTGCGTTAAATCGGAGATACGGGACATTGCATTTCGTTGAAAGTACGCATCTGGGATATGCAGAGGTTAATGTGATATATCTGTGGATATATTCGGATATCTCGAAAACATTGTCCCTGATTCTTTTCAAACTTTTTATACTCCTTCTTAAGGTTACTGAGAACAACCCCTATGAATTTGGCGGAGGTGAATTGCGTTAAATCGGAGATACGGAAGATTGAATTTCGGTGAACGTAGGCATCTGGGATATGCAGAGGTTAATGTGATATGTCTGTGGATATATTCGGATATCTCGAAAACATTGTCCCTGATTCTTTTCAAATTTTGCATACTCCTTCTTAAGGTTACTGAGAACAACCCCTATGAATTTGGCGGAGGTGAATTGCGTTAAATCGGAGATACGGGACATTGAATTTCGTTGAAAGTAGGCATGTGGGATGTGCAGAGGTTAATGTGATATATCTGTGGCTTTATTCGGATATCTCGAAAACATTGTCCCAGATTCTTTTCAAACTTTGTATACTCCTTCTTAACGTTACTGAGAACAGCCCCTATGAATTTGGCGGAGGTAAATTGCGTTAAATCGGAGATAAGGAAGATTGAATTTCGGTGAACGTAGGCATCTGGGATATGCAGAGGTTAATGTGATATATCTGTGGCTTTATTCGGATATCTCGAAAACATTGTCCCTGATTCTTTTCAAACTTTGTGTACTCCTTCTTAACGTTACTGAGAACAACCCCTATGAATTTGGCGGAGGTAAATTGCGTTAAATCGGAGATACGGGACATTGAATTTCGTTGAAAGTAGGCATATGGGATGTGCAGAGGTTAATGTGATATATCTGTGGCTTTATTCGGATATCTCGAAAACATTGTCCCTGATTCTTTTCAAACTTTGTATACTCCTTCTTAAGGTTACTGAGAACAACCCCTATGAATTTGGCGGAAGTAAATTGCGTTAAATCGGAGAAATCGGAGATTGAAGTTCGAAAAATGTAGGTAGCTCGAAATTCCTGGTTGACATGATTATAGCGTTCGCTATATTCGGATATCTCGAAAACATTGTCCCTGATTCTTTCCAAACTTTGCACACTCCTTCTTAAGGTTACTGAGAACAACCCCTATGAATTTGGCGGAGGTAAATTGCGTTAAATCGGAGATACGGGTGATTGAATTTCGGTGAACGTTGGCATATGGGATGTGCAGAGGTTAATGTGATATATCTGTGGCTTTATTCGGATATCTCGAAAACGTTGTCCCTGATTCTTTTCAAACTTTGTATACTCCTTCTTAAGGTTACTGAGAACAACCCCTATGAATTTGGCGGAGGTAAATTGCGTTAAATCGGAGATACGGAAAATTGAATTTCGGTGAACGTAGGCATCTGGGATATGCAGAGGTTAATGTGATATATCTGTGGCTTTATTCGGATATCTCGAAAACATTGTCCCTGATTCTTTTCAAACTTTGTATACTCCTTCTTAAGGTTACTGAGAACAACCCCTATGAATTTCGGAGGTAAATTGCGTTAAATCGGAGAGACGGGTGATTGAATTTTGGTGAACGTTGGCATATGGGATGTGCAGAGGTTAATGTGATATGTCTGTGGATATATTCGGATATCTCGAAAACATTGTCCCTGATTCTTTTCCAACTTTTTATACTCCTTCTTAAGGTTACTGAGAACAGCCCCTATGAATTTGGCGGAGGTAAATTGCGTTAAATCGGAGATACGGGACATTGCATTTCGTTGAAAGTACGCATCTGGGATATGCAGAGGTTAATGTGATATATCTGTGGATATATTCGGATATCTCGAAAACATTGTCCCTGATTCTTTTCAAACTTTTTATACTCCTTCTTAAGGTTACTGAGAACAACCCCTATGAATTTGGCGGAGGTGAATTGCGTTAAATCGGAGATACGGAAGATTGAATTTCGGTGAACGTAGGCATCTGGGATATGCAGAGGTTAATGTGAAATGTCTGTGGATATATTCGGATATCTCGAAAATATTGTCCCTGATTCTTTTCAAATTTTGCATACTCCTTCTTAAGGTTACTGAGAACAACCCCTATGAATTTGGCGGAGGTGAATTGCGTTAAATCGGAGATACGGGACATTGAATTTCGTTGAAAGTAGGCATGTGGGATGTGCAGAGGTTAATGTGATATATCTGTGGCTTTATTCGGATATCTCGAAAACATTGTCCCAGATTCTTTTCAAACTTTGTATACTCCTTCTTAACGTTACTGAGAACAGCCCCTATGAATTTGGCGGAGGTAAATTGCGTTAAATCGGAGATAAGGAAGATTGAATTTCGGTGAACGTAGGCATCTGGGATATGCAGAGGTTAATGTGATATATCTGTGGCTTTATTCGGATATCTCGAAAACATTGTCCCTGATTCTTTTCAAACTTTGCACACTCCTTCTTAAGGTTACTGAGAACAACCCCTATGAATTTGGCGGAGGTAAATTGCGTTAAATCGGAGATACGGGTGATTGAATTTCGGTGAACGTTGGCATATGGGATGTGCAGAGGTTAATGTGATATATCTGTGGCTATATCGGATATCTCGAAAACATTGTGCCTGATTCTTTTCAAATTTTGCATACTCCTTCTTAAGGTTACTGAGAACAACCCCTATGAATTTGGCGGAGGTAAATTGCGTTAAATCGGAGATACGGAAGATTGAATTTCGGTGAACGTAGGCATCTGGGATATGCAGAGGTTAATGTGATATATCTGTGGCTTTATTCGGATATCTCGAAAACGTTGTCCCTGATTCTTTTCAAACTTTGTATACTCCTTCTTAAGGTTACTGAGAACAACCCCTATGAATTTGGCGGAGGTAAATTGCGTTAAATCGGAGATACGGAAAATTGAATTTCGGTGAACGTAGGCATCTGGGATATGCAGAGGTTAATGTGATATATCTGTGGCTTTATTCGGATATCTCGAAAACATTGTCCCTGATTCTTTTCAAACATTGTATACTCCTTCTTAACGTTAGTGAGAACAACCCATAAGAATTTGGCGGAGGTAAATTGCGTCAAATCGGAGATACGGGTGATTGAATTTTGGTGAACGTTGGCATATGGGATGTGCAGAGGTTAATGTGATATATCTGCGGCTATATCGGATATCTCGAAAACATTGTGCCTGATTCTGTCCAAATTTAGCATACTCCTTCTTAAGGTTACTGAGAACAACCTCTATGAATTTGGCGGAGGTAAATTGCGTTAAATCGGAGATACGGGTGATTGAATTTCGGTGAACGTTGGCATATGGGATGTGCAGAGGTTAATGTGATATATCTGTGGCTTTATTCGCATATCTCGAAAACATTGTCCCTGATTCTTTTCAAACTTTGTATACTCCTTCTTAAGGTTACTGAGAACAACCCCTATGAATTTGACGAAGGTAAATTGCGTTAAATCGGAGATACGGGTGATTGAATTTCGGTGAACGTAGGCATCTGGGATATGCAGAGGTTAATGTGATATATCTGTGGCTTTATTCGGATATCTCGAAAACATTGTCCCTGATTCTTTTCAAACTTTGTATACTCCTTCTTAAGGTTACTGAGAACAACCCCTATGAATTTCGGAGGTAAATTGCGTTAAATCGGAGAGACGGGTGATTGAATTTTGGTGAACGTTGGCATATGGGATGTGCAGAGGTTAATGTGATATATCTTTGGCTATATCGGATATCTCGAAAACATTGTGCCTGATTCTGTCCAAATTTAGCATACTCCTTCTTAAGGTTACTGAGAACAACCCCTATGAATTTGGCGGAAGTAAATTGCGTTAAATCGGAGATACGGAAGATTGAATTTCGGTGAACGTAGGCATCTGGGATATGCAGAGGTTAATGTGATATATCTGTGGCTATATCGGATATCTCGAAAACATTGTTCCTGATTCTTTCCAAATTTAGCATACTCCTTCTTAAGGTTACTGAGAACAACCCCTATGAATTTGGCGGAGGTAAATTGCGTTAAATCGGAGATACGGGCGATTGAATTTCGGTGAACGTACGCATATGGGATGTGCAAAGGGAAGTTGCCGTAGGGTGGGTCGTTCGGTGAAAGGTGGTAGGCCTTGAAGCGGGCGGCCTTGCGTAAGGGTTGTTGTGGGTGAGTCTAGACAGCGCCCGGAATCTGTGGCTGGAATTTCTGTGGCCCATTTCACACTGGTAAAAATGTAGGTAACTCGGAATTCTGGGTTGAGATGATATAGCTCGGGCCGAGTTCGAATATCTCGAAAACTTTGTCCTTGATTCTTTTCAAACTATGTATACTCCTTCTTAACGTTACTGAGAACAGCCCCTATGAATTTGGCGGAGGTAAATTGCGTTAAATCGTAGAAATCGGAGAGCGAAGTTCGAAAAATGTAGGTAACTCGGAATTCTTGGTTGAGATGATATAGCTCTGGCTGAGTTCGAATATCTCGAAAAGATTGTCCTTGATTCTTTTCAAATTTTGTATACTCCTTCTTAAGGTTACTGAGAACAAGCATAATGAATTTGGTGGAAGTAAATTGAGTTAAATCCGAGAAATCGGAGAGCGAATTCCGATAAATGTAGGTAACTCGGAATTCTGGGTTGAGATGATATAGCTCTGGCTGAGTTCGAATATCTCGAAAACATTGTCCCAGATTCTTTTCAAATTTTGTATACTCCTTCTTAAGGTTACTGAGAACAGCCCCTATGAATTTGGCGGAGGTAAATTGCGTTAAATCGGAGAAATCGGAGAGCGAAGTTCGAAAAATGTAGGTAACTCGGAATTCTGGGTTGAGATGATATAGCTCTGGCTGAGTTCGAATATCTCGAAAACATTGTCCCTGATTCTTTTCAAACTTTGTAAACTCCTTCTTAACGTTACTGGGAACAACTCCTATGAATTTGGCGGAGGTAAATTGCGTTAAATCGGAGATACGGAAGATTGAATTTCGGTGAACTTAGGCATATGGGATATGCAGAGGTTAATGTGATATATCTGTGGCTTTATTCGGATATCTCGGAAACATTGTCCCTGATTCTTTTCAAACTTTGTATACTCCTTGTTAAGGTTACTGAGAACAACCCCTATGAATTTGGCGGAGGTAAATTGCGTTAAATCGGAGATACGGGTGATTGAATTTTGGTGAACGTTGGCATATGGGATGTGCAGAGGTTAATGTGATATATCTGTGGCTATATCGGATATCTCGAAAACATTGTGCCTGATTCTGTCCAAATTTAGCATACTCCTTCTTAAGGTTACTGAGAACAACCTCTATGAATTTGGCGGAGGTAAATTGCGTTAAATCGGAGATACGGGACATTGAATTTCGTTGAAAGTAGGCATATGGGATGTGCAGAGGTTAATGTGATATATCTGTGAATATATTCGGATATCTCGAAAACATTGTCCCTGATTCTTTTCAAATATTGTATACTCCTTCTTAAGGTTACTGAGAACAACCTCTATGAATTTGGCGGAGGTAAATTGCGTTAAATCGGAGAAATCGGAGAGCGAAGTTCGAAAAATGTAGGTAACTCGGAATTCTGGGTTGAGATGATATAGCTCTGGCTGAGTTCGAATATCTCGAAAACATTGTCCCTGATTCTTTTCAAACTTTGTATACTCCTTCTTAACGTTACTGAGAACAACCCCTATGAATTTGGCGGAGGTAAATTGCGTTAAATCGGAGATACGGGTGATTGAATTTTGGTGAACGTTGGCATATGGGATGTGCAGAGGTTAATGTGATATATCTGTGGATATATTCGGATATCTCGAAAACTTTGCCCCTGATTCTTTTCAAACTTTGTATACTCCTTCTTAAGGTTACTGAGAACAACCTCTATGAATTTGGCGGAGGTAAATTGCGTTAAATCGGAGAAATCGGAGATTGAAGTTCGAAAAATGTAGGTAGCTCGGAATTCTGGGTTGAGATGATATAGCTCTGGCTGAGTTCGAATATCTCGAAAACATTGTCCCTGATTCTTTTCAAACTTTCTATACTCCTTCTTAAGGTTACTGAGAACAACCATAATGAATTTGGCGGAAGTAAATTGCGTTAAATCCGAGAAATCGGAGGGCGAAGTTCGAAAAATGTAGGTAACTTGGAATTCTTGGTTGAGATGATATAGCTCTGGCTGAGTTCGAATATCTCGAAAACATTGTCCCTGATTCTTTTCAAACTTTCTATACTCCTTCTTAAGGTTACTGAGAACCACCCCTATGAATTTGGCGGAGGTAAATTGCGTTAAATCGGAGATACGGAAGATTGAATTTCGGTGAACGTAGGCATATCGGATATGCAGAGGTTAATGTGATATATCTGTGGCTTTATTCGGATATCTCGAAAATATTGTCCCTGATTCTTTTCAAACTTTGTATACTCCTTCTTAACGTTACTGAGAACAACCCCTATGAATTTGGCGGAGGTAAATTGCGTTAAATCGGAGATACGGGTGATTGAATTTTGGTGAACGTTGGCATATGGGATGTGCAGAGGTTAATGTGATATATCTGTGGATATATTCGGATATCTCGAAAACATTGCCCCTGATTCTTTTCAAACTTTGTATACTCCTTCTTAAGGTTACTGAGAACAACCCCTATGAATTTGGCGGAAGTAAATTGCGTTAAATCGGAGATACGGAAGATTGAATTTCGGTGAACGTAGGCATCTGGGATATGCAGAGGTTAATGTGATATATCTGTGGCTATATCGGATATATCGAAAACATTGTTCCTGATTCTGTCCAAATTTAGCATACTCCTTCTTAAGGTTACTGAGAACAACCTCTATTAATTTGGCGAGGGTAAATTGCGTTAAAACGGAGATACGGGACATTGAATTTCGTTGAAAGTAGGCATATGGGATGTGCAGAGGTTAATGTGATATATCTGTGGATATATTCGGATATCTCGAAAACGTTGTCCCTGATTCTTTTCAAATTTTGTATACTCCTTCTTAAGGTTACTGAGAACAACCCCTATGAATTTGGCGGAGGTAAATTGCGTTAAATCGGAGATACGGGTGATTGAATTTCGGTGAACGTTGGCATATGGGATGTGCAGAGGTTAATGTGATATATCTGTGGCTATATCGGATATCTCGAAAACATTGTCCCTGATTCTTTTCAAACTTTGTATACTCCTTCTTAACGTTACTGAGAACAACCCCTATGAATTTGGCGGAGGTAAATTGCGTTAAATCGGAGATACGGAAGATTGAATTTCGGTGAACGTAGGCATATGGGATATGCAGATGTTAATGTGATATATCTGTGGCTATATTCGGATATCTCGAAAACATAGTTCCTGATTCTTTTCAAACTTTGTATATTCCTTCTTAAGGTTACTGAGAACAACCCCTATGAATTTGGCGGAGGTAAATTGCGTTAAATCGGAGATACGGAAGATTGAAAGTCGGTGAACGTAGGCATATGGGATATGCAGATGTTAATGTGATATATCTGTGGCTTTATTCGGATATCTCGAAAACATTGTCCCTGATTCTTTTCAAACTTTGTATATTCCTTCTTAAGGTTACTGAGAACAACCCCTATGAATTTGGCGGAGGTAAATTGCGTTAAATCGGAGATACGGGTGATTGAATTTCGGTGAACGTAGGCATATGGGATATGCAGATGTTAATGTGATATATCTGTGGCTTTATTCGGATATCTCGAA
Organism: Leptopterna dolabrata; assembly: GCA_954871275.1. Taxonomy (NCBI): domain Eukaryota; kingdom Metazoa; phylum Arthropoda; class Insecta; order Hemiptera; family Miridae; genus Leptopterna; species Leptopterna dolabrata. The sequence continues at coordinate 52,286,249 of OX940978.1, read as the reverse complement.
AACATTGTTCCTGATTCTTTTCAAACTTTGTATATTCCTTCTTAAGGTTACTGAGAACAACCCCTATGAATTTGGCGGAGGTAAATTGCGTTAAATCAGAGATACGGAAGATTGAATTTCGGTGAACGTAGGCATATGGGATATGCAGATGTTAATGTGATCTATCTGTGGCTTTATTCGGATATCTCGAAAACATTGTCCCTGATTCTTTTCAAACTTTGTATATTCCTTCTTAAGGTTACTGAGAACAACCCCTATGAATTTGGCGGAGGTAAATTGCGTTAAATCGGAGATACGGAAGATTGAATTTCGGTGAACGTAGGCATATGGGATATGCAGAGGTTAATGTGATATATCTGTGGCTTTATTCGGATATCTCGAAAACAATGTCCCTGATTCTTTTCAAACTTTGTATACTCCTTCTTAACGTTACTGAGAACAACCCCTATGAATTTGGCGGAGGTAAATTGCGTTAAATCGGAGATACGGGTGATTGAATTTCGGTGAACGTAGGCATATGGGATATGCAGAGGTTAATGTGATATATCTGTGGCTATATTCGGATATCTCGAAAACATTGTTCCTGATTCTTTCCAAATTTAGCATACTCCTTCTTAAGGTTACTGAGAACAACCTCTATGAATTTGGCGGAGGTAAATTGCGTTAAATCGGAGATACGGGTGATTGAATTTCGGTGAACGTTGGCATATGGGATATGCAGATGTTAATGTGATCTATCTGTGGCTTTATTCGGATATCTCGAAAACATTGTCTCTGATTCTTTTCAATCTTTGTATATTCCTTCTTAAGGTTACTGAGAACAACCCCTATGAATTTGGCGGAGGTAAATTGCGTTAAATCGGAGATACGGAAGATTGAATTTCGGTGAACGTAGGCATATGGGATATGCAGAGGTTAATGTGATATATCTGTGGCTTTATTCGGATATCTCGAAAACATTGTCCCTGATTCTTTTCAAACTTTGTATACTCCTTCTTAACGTTACTGAGAACAACCCCTATGAATTTGGCGGAGGTAA